>CP139508.1:204160115-204411667 GCA_021014915.2 Artemisia tridentata subsp. tridentata
TATACTATATATAAAGCATGGATAATTTTTCTTGAAACATAAAACTTAAAATGGGTAATTTGTTATACCCAATATACCCTTGAATAAAATTGGTAACAACATCTATCACTAAATTAATAGTTTAAATATTGTTTCATTCTCAAACTTTTATCATTTTTCGTTCTAACCTATAGACTCTTTTTTCTTCTCGCAATGACTACAAATTGAACCCGTAAGTGTTGCATCAAGGGCCACTTATATAAGTCGTATGATTGATAGAGCCCAAGTCTAGTTTGTATGGGCTAATGCCTGAGTATCACTTGTTTGGGTTTGTATGCAATATATGTATTATTCGGTTTGATGAATGAATCACGAAACACTTTATCAATCTACATGGTATCGCCCTAACCGATCCTTAAACCCTACTTAAAACCCTATTTTTGGTTCGTTCCTGGTGATATCAAATAACTATATTTTATTGGCATCATTTATCCTATGTTATTCACTTGCTTTATATTATTTTATATGAGAATTGATACTTATAAACAAGCATTTGGTGAAAGTTAGCTATTTTGGACGTAAAATGGATCAAGTTGGAAAAGTCTACTGAACTGAAGGAAGATACGCTGTATCATTCTAGACAGATATGTCGTACATAAAGACTTAGACGAATATGAAGACCATTGGCTGACTTTGAAGCATACGCCGCATGGATTTCCCATGCGCCGTATATGAAACCTTGGTCAACATATGAAGATCTGACTTATTCTACTCTAGATACGCCGCATGACATCTTAGAGATGCGGCGTATCAATCTCAAGACTTCACCAAATAATCCAAGATATCGAAGAACATGCGCCGTATGAAGATTGAAGGTACGCCGTATCCTAAGGCGGTGTACGAATATTCTAGAATATAATAATCTTGGACCCCATGAGAAGTTACCTAGATACGGCGTATCAACTTAATAAGAAGGTCCTGCTAGTACTTTAATTCATAGGAAGATTCGTTTACTTGTATTAGCAATCTGTTAATCGTTGAGTTAGGGTCTTTTTCACTATTTGATCGGACTTAATTGTTTCCAGCTTTTATACAGAGTATTTGATGTTTTATTGGTTTCTTATGCATGTGTTTTGATTACATATTGAGTTTATCGTGCCTTGTCGACGTAGGCTCGCACAATTACTTCATTAACATCGTTTGCATAGTTAATGTAAGCCTGTAAAATGGATAAATAATATATAAACCTAGTAATCATTAAGTGAATGCACGCACATCCTAAGACTCCACTGAGAGAGAATAGATTTTAGTACTCATCTTATACAGTTAAGCATTTAAACGGTTGACAAGTCTTCCTTACTATCGATCAGGCCTCTTATATGTATCTGTTTTCTATCTGTGTACGTGTGTCTCAATTACCTCTTTGCTTTCTTCACTTTATTTACTGTTCACTTGATCTATACATTGTGCAAGTCTCACAGGCTGAAAACCCCTTTACGCTTGATTAGGTTTAACTAGAACTAACATTAGGATTAAAATACTGATAGATACTTAGGTATTAACGTTTCACTCTTAGTGATCGACACTCTGCTTACCAACTAGGCTACATTGATCGGGTACACTACCCGTTAGTGTTTGTTATATGTTAAGTCGGCTAAATATAAATGTAAAACTTGATAACATAATCTATACCTACAACGTGAACACATCAGTTCCTCTTCTACAGTTTTAATCAATGTTGTTTTTTAGTAGTCGATCATTGGTTATCTGATTGAATCACGCATAACAGAGATACCCAAAAAGTAATTAAGAGAACCTAAATCCATCATAGAAAACTCCTGATGTAAAGAAGCAGTAATCTGATGTAACAAAATCTTAGATGAAGCAGTGAGAACAATAACATCAATATATAGTAACAAATAAGCAGTGTCCGTCCCCTGTCTATAGATAAATAAGGATGAGTCACAACGACCATGATTAAATCCAACCCGAGTGGGTATATGCTCTAAATGTGGATATATATATATATATATATATATATATATATATATATATATATATATATATATATATATATATATATATATATATATATATATATATACCTATGTGTTGCGGCGGGTAACACATGAATATCTATGCAATATGAAAAACTAATTAATTCAGTTAAAAAGTAAATCGGCTATCATACACGTCCCTCATACATAAAAACATGTTATATACCAAAAAAAAAAAAAAAAACCATAGTGGAGCACCAGGAATTGAACATGGGTTGTTTCACTTGTTGTATGGCCACACAACCACGAGAGTAAGTAGTTGCCAAGAAAAACACAATAGCCAGAAGTCGATCTTCGAGTAGTATGACAACCAGTCCAATCAGCATCCGAATAAGCAACCAATGAGGAAGTAGAAGATGAAAACAACTGTAACCCATAGTCTAAAGTACCCCGAACGTACCTCAAAATCCGCTTAAGAGCCAAGAAATGAGGCTCCCGAGGATCATGCATATAAATACAAACCTGCTGCATAGCATAAGAAATATCAGGGCGAGTAGAAGTGAGATACTGAAGAGAACCCGCAAGACTCCTATATAATGTTGGATCAGAAACTGTATCACCATCATCACTCAGTTTAGACTCAGTATCCACAGGAGTCTGACTGGAGTTACAACCAACCATATGAGCTCGCTCAAGAATCTCAGTATATACTTAAGTTGAGATAAAAACATCCCGGAGTACCTATGAAAACTCCAATTCGATCCGCCCCCGAGAGGCATCATGTATTTATTTATCCTCATTTATAGAGCATATACGCGTATAAAAATTACATATTACATAGACCTTGAAAAGCTTTATATATCGGTCGAATGATTTTGAGTAGCTTGATAAAATTTTGACTAGTCTGTTGTAACTTTAGTTGTATTTTTTTTAGGTCTTTCACAAATCAAAAAAGATGGATAAATAAACTTGCCTAAACACCTTGCTTTTGCTGCTTTTCAAAGTGAACACAAAAAAGGCTTCTGATACATGCTTTGTCCCACATCGTTCATGAATAGAGGAGATGCTGATTACGAACTAATCCTTAAATCGGTGGACACGTTTTAATATAATGTATGGGCATTATATTTAGAATAAAACCGTGAGGCAGATGTGCCAAAACGGACAATATATAGCCATTCATGGACCAGTTTGTACCAAGTTTGTAGCAATTTTTAACCAACCTTAAATGATTCCTAGAAATGCTTGACAACCCTTTAATAAGACTTAAGTGACTCCTAGAAGTGCATATCAGCTTTAGTATAATCGTTGCTAGTCCAAAATAGGTTTATGCTAAAAGCTACAATATAATTTTTTCATATGCTCCTCAAGTCGGCGAAACACGCCTTTTAGTTATCAAATTTCATACCTTTAAAAAACATATGTTTTTAAATTCGGTTTTCTAATTGACTCGGCTGAAATCACAGTTGACTGTTGAGCCACCAGTTAAATCGGTCTTTTACCCAAAATTTCGATCAGTTCATCCTACCCTGCCGAATCAACCCAAGTCTAAAAATATGAATAAAACCAATATATCATATTTAGACCATTAATGGATCATAGAATTTGAAGCCCAGTCGGCCCAATAACAGGTATCCTGCATTCCCACTATCCATCCTGTATGGTTTTGCCTTTTCAAGGGTTTTGGCAGTAATCTTGGATTCTTCCATTTGATCAACCTATAATTTTCTAAAATCAAAATGTCTGATAACATACCTTTCGAAATCCAAACTGAAATCATAAAAAAGCTTCCCATCAAACCATTGATTCAGTTCAGATCTGTTTCGAAAACATGGAAGTCTCTCATTGATAGCTCTCAATTCATCACTGATTACCATCAACAAGCTCATTTGCAACATCATTTACTTGTAAAATATGATTTTAAACACAATTATGTTTCGTTTGTGGACAATGATACTTTCCCATGTCAAAAAGATACTTTAACTGTTCCTAAGTCATTTGCATCAATAGTTGGTTGTTCTCAAGGGTTGTTCTGTTTTTATGCTTATAATCTTGGAGGTTAAGTCTGTTGATGTCATTGTGCCCAAAGTGTTTGATGGGCGGGTTTATAATACTGTTTTTGGTTTCGGGGTTTATCCTCGTACTCTTGACCCTATGCTTGTTAAGATTTCTACTGATTGTGGTTCTATTCTTGAAAATATGATGAATACCACTCGGGCGGTTGAGGTTTTTAGATTAAGTTTAGGGGTTTGGAAAAGTTTGTCTGTGGATTTGCCAGGATCGTATATCACGGTGAAACAGGATCATGTAGTAATATATAAGTTTATTTATTGGCATGCGTTTGATGAGATTAGTGGTTGTGATATGATTATGTCATTTGATATGACAAGTGAAGAGTTTACGGAAATACGTCTTCCTGATAGTTTATTAGGAGTTAATGCTGACACTGCCACGGGATTGACTATACGTAAGTTAGAGGAGTCTCTTGTTGTCCTGCAATACGATTCGTCTTTTAGACAGGAATTTGGTGTATGGATGATGGACAGTGGTGATCCGAAATCATTTGAAAAGGTATACACCATTAAGAGTAACATACTAGATGCACCAATAATCAACGTACTTGCATTTAGGAAGAACGGAGAACCTATAGTGATAATGACAAAGGAGGTTGGTAAATCTGAGTTTGAACTTTTTGTTTATGAACGCAGCTCGCGACATGTCAATCATATTGGAATTTCTGCAAAACGATGTTCATGCTTTAAGAGTTATTCCTACAAGGAAACGCTACTTTTACTTGATCACTGAGATTGCAAAATCTGCTTGACATAATTTGAAGACAGATAATTTTCACATTACATAATGTGGATCTAAGAAGATGCAGCTTGATGCATTTTTTTCCTATGGATTAATGCTTATTATGGTGATGGTTAGTTGAAGTTAAGGAAAAATTAAATGATTACATATTTATCTGAAATTCAAATGAATGATATTAGATATGTTTAGTTACTATTTATTTTGTTTGCATCGCAAGATGATCCGCTATCTCATGAGGAGAGTATGACAATATTTTGCCTTTATTAGTTGTAGTTAATGCCATTCAAAAGTTTCCTTGTTCACACTTTTTTTGTTTCTTTTATCTAATCTTAGTATGAAATTCGAATCTTGGTTGTACCCTGCCGACAGTATAATCCTCCTATATGTAAATGATGTGTATATCTCGTATAATTAATGTGTGTGAAACACTTGTTCTGCTTTAATCCTATGCCAATACTTGTTATGAGATGATGGTTAGTAGTAATTTTTTAGACATGCTTATATTTATAAGGTGCTGAACTGCTGGTTATCTTTTTTATGATCTCTGCTAATTGATCAAGGTAATCAGTGGCGATATGTTTACATTAGAAACAATTATTACGTTTATATCTGGAAAAGAACAAGTTATCATTCGAACGTAGTGTCGACCCTTTTTCGGTTATAGAGAATAATATAACAGGACTGTGTTTCTGCTAAATGATCATGTAAGATCAGAGATTATTTGTGTCTCCATCCTTCAATTTATCCTTTTCTTTTTACTTTTGGTTGAAACTGTTAGGGATTTTGAGTAAAAGCGATTTACTCCGATATTTGAGGTATATCCTTCACCCTATTGGGTTTCTAGGGTTGATAGTACGTCAAATGATGCTGAAAAGTCTGTTTCTAAGGTTCAGGGTCTGCATATTTACATGCTATTTAAGCAAGGTCATATTAGTAATTTTCAGAATTGTTACAGTTGCTAACTAGATGTAGCAGGAAGTTTACAAAGAAGGGTGAAGGAATGTTCAAGGTGTGTCCTTATATACTTACCTTACTATTGGAAAAACTGTTTTTATGATGATGTTTAAATTGTTGCTGCAATCATATAAATGTTTTTATTGTTTAATGAGCAGTACATAGTTTGGCATAGACATAATGCATTAAAGATATCCATATGATTAATGATATTAGAGATGGACAAATCATGTAAAGCCCAAGCCCTGCCCGGTCCTACCCGACCAAGCCTATATCACATTATCAGGCTAACTTTCAGATCCTTGAATATTTGTAATAAAAATTGTAACTACTAGTCTATACCCACTATCAGGGAAGTAGCAAAGATCGTTTTAGTGCAAGTGTTTCGGGCCAAGCCTGAATGGGGTACTAAAAATAGCAGGGATGGAAATGGATTTATCAAACCTGGTAACCATCTGATGATACCAAAACCAGGGCCTCAAACTTCGTCACTTAAATGCAAAATATTCAAAAACTATCACTGATGTTGTAGTTTTTTAGGGGGAGAATAACGCATCTAAGTTTACTAACCTAACGAAAACGTAAAAAATGGACGAAAACGTTAACAAACAGACGAAAACGTAAAAAACCAGACGAAAACGTAAAAAACTAGACGAAAACGTAAAAAAAACAGACGAAAACGTAAAAAATCGGACGAAAACGTAAAAAATTAGACGAAAACATAAAAAATAAGACAAAAACGTAAAAAACCAGACGAAAACGTAAAAAACCAGACGAAACGTAAAAAAAAACAGACGAAAACGTAAAAAATCGGACGAAAACGTAAAAAATCGGACGAAAACGTAAAAAAACAGACGAAAACGTAAAAAATGGACGAAAACGTAAAAAATCGGACGAAAACGTAAAAAAACAGACGAAAACGTAAAAAATCAGAGGAAAACGTAAAAAACCAGACGAAAATGTAAAAAAAACAGACGAAAACGTAAAAAATCGGACGAAAACGTAATAAATCGGACGAAAACGTAAAAAAACAGACGAAAACGTAAAAAAATCGGACGAAAATGTAAAAAATAGGACGAAAACGTAAAAAATCGGACGAAAACGTAGAAAAACAGACGAAAACGTAAAAAATCTGACGAAAACGTAAAAAATCGGACGAAAACGTAAAAAAACAGACGAAAACGTAAAAAATCGGACGAAAACGAAAAAAATCGGACGAAAACGTAACAAAGGACTAACGGTGCAAATAGACTTAACCATAGGACTAACGGTGCAAATATTTTCTATCTCGTTAGGAGATAACGGAGAAACGCTTTGCACCGTTCGTCCTCGTGGATGTATGGTGTTTAACTTTTACTAACGGAGGGATGTATAAGTTAGAAAAAAAAGATTTGGATGTATGGTGCGAAATTGGGCAAACCACATGGATGTATTTTGCAGTTTAGACCTCAAAAGCTTTTCTTACAAGTATTTAAACATCAATTTGACATGGGTTGAAAAGATGCCCACATGAGCAAATGCTGAAAACCAATTCCAAACAGAAATTTAATTATAATCTCAATTATATATGACATCTAACCGGTGAAAATAGTCTGAAGGTGCAAAAAATTTTAACACTTAATAGTTGATCCGACTTCCAGCCGTGTAAAGTCAACTCCAATTTTTTCCAAATTATTAAAACCACTATACAGTCCATAAACATATGATTCTTGTTTCAGGTGAGACATAAACCTAAAAAAATCCAAGCCCAAACAAATTGAAAAACCAAACTGTAAAAACGATAACCAATTTACTAGGAATTAAAGGCAACTAAATGTAATCACTTTGAGTACACAAACCCTTAACTCTTAAGTTTTTTTCTATGTCAAACATTTGAGTCAAACTATTTGTCCCCATAACTAGAGAGTACAGAATATTGACAGATAATTTCTCAATTTTTTCATTGTTAGGAGAGGGTATTTTAGATGTTAGACTAATAGTAAAACCTTCAACAGGAAAAAGGTTGATAGCATAAGGGTGAATTTTGGTACACATGAACAAATGCTGAAAACCAATTCCAAACAGTAATTTAATTATAATCTCAATTATATATGACATCTAACAGGTGAAAATAGTCTGAAGGTGCAAAATATTTTAACACTTAATAGTTGATCCGACTTCCGGCCGTGTAAAGTCAACTCCAAACTTTTTTCCAAATTACTATACAGTTCATACTTCACAAAAATTGTAAAATATATATGATTCCGGTGAGACATAAACCTAAGAAAATCCAAGCCTATAAAAATTGGAAAACCAAACTGTAGAAAAGACAACCAATTTACAGAATAATTTCTCAATTTGTTCATTGTTAGGATAGGGTATTTTAGATGTTAGACTAATAGTCAAACCTTCAACAGAAAAAAGGCCGAAAGCATGAGGGTGAATGTTGGGAATTATATTTTCATAGATTTGATGGTACAAAACAAGAAGAATGACACATGAAGAAATACTGAAATGATAAGCAAAATACGCTGAGTAGATACTGCTGCTGGTACAAAACATATTCTGTAAACAGATCTGTTCCTGCCGATAGTGTATCTGTTCCTGCTGGTCTGTTCCTGCCGATAGTGTAACTGTTCCTGCCGATAGTGTACTGTTCCTGCCGATAGTGTAACTGTTCCTGCCGATAGTGCAAACGAGCTGCTGCTGATCAGTGAGTCATTACTGCTGCCGGATGGATAAGGATGAAAAAGATATTTTGTATTTGAGTCAAGTATATCAAGTAGATAATATCTAGATATGTTCTCAGTCAACAAAGTTGTAAAACAAGATACATGTTGTATCTTAATGAGTGACACATAAAGCAAGTAGTAGACTAAGACTTATCAAACTTTGTAATGATCTCCTTTATACTATAAAAAGGAGATCACACCCTTAGATAAAATGTATGCTTCACAGTGAAACAAAGTGAACATCAAAAGTGTGTCTTGGTTGTGATTGAAACAATCAACACCAAAGTGCTTCGTACTCTCAAATTACAACAACACAAAGTTGTGTTAAAATGTAAAGCACTTAAAGAGTGTGTGTGGGAACATCAGACATGGGGTCTGATGAACATTAGACATGGGGTCTGATGTTGTTAGGTTTGTTTAGCCTCAAGGATCTTTGATCCCTGTTAGAGTGTAACCGTGCTATAATTGATCAAGTAGCATTGGGGCTTAAGAGTTATAACAAATGGTGAATTCCACAAAACCTTGTTATGATAATATTGTTTCTTTCATAGAATATTCCGTCAATATTATCATCATGCTTTTCATAGTAAATCCTAGATCAAAGGCTTAACAACCTTGAGTCCATAAACGATCACGTAACTTGTTTTAGTAGATGCGAGTCGGTCTAAAACAAGTTTCCACAGTTGGTATCAGAGCGGGGGGCTCTGGATCTAGGAAAAGAAAAGGTTTTAGCTAAAGAAAGAAGAAAAATTCGTTTTTGCTTAATTTTTTGCAACTTTCTGCAGAGCAGTTTTGCAAAGGCTATAACTCCTTCGTTAACCGTTGGATCGGGCTGAAATTTTTGTTGAAGGTTCTTGGTATATCAAGGTAGATTCTCACCGGAGGGATCTTCAATCTGAGCCTTAGGTTGCAAGATATGCATCGTTGAAAACTGCTGCAGAAACAGTTGAGGTATGGTCGAATTTTTGGTTTTCTTTCAAAGTACACACACAAAGGGGAAGAACCACACAGAAGAAAGTTGGTTTAGGTTCTTAAAAGATTAAAGGCTTGTTTATCAAATTATTATTGGTGAAAAAGGTTATTTGTTGCTTATTTGAAGTTGAGGTTGAATTTTTCAAAATTGTGTTTTATCATATCTTTGGCAGAAAAGATAACTTGTTTGTGCTTCAATAATTATGGCGATGACTTGTTAAATCTAGTTTTCATAGGTCAAGGGGAGGATGGACGAAGACCTAGTTAACTATCACTTAAAGGAGTTACTTTGTAGTGCTCAGTGTCTCATTGAAGATGAGGATTTTATCAAGAGATTTTGATCTACTTATATGGTGTTAGTATAAGTTCAAAGTCAGTTTTAGTACAAGATATAGGACACAAGATTGGTTTATTCAGCTTCATCAACAAGTTGGTAATGATTGGTTTTTCTTCATCAGTCATAAAAGCCTACAGAATTGAAGATTCGAAATAGTTAACATATGGGTTTCAGGGGAAGCTTAAATGTTTAGATGTATAACCATTTATTGTATTTGTGCAACACCACAAGGGAAAATTATTGATTCTTACTACTATTGATTAGTATTAGTTTGTAGTTGTAAAAATCATATTTGTATACTTTTTCTATTTGTTGATAACAAAAAGGGGAAGAGAAGTGGTGGATAGCATAGATTAAGGGGAAGACAGTATAGTTTCATTCATGGTGAGATTTAATTATCTCAATTTCTCTACTTCGTCTAGGGAAATTCGTACAAGAACGTATTTGTTTTGTAATCATCAAATAGGAGAAGATTGTTGGGAATTATATTTTCATAGATTTGATGGTACAAAACAAGAAGAATGAAACATGAAGAAATACTGAAATGATAAGCAAAATACGCTGAGTAGATACTGCTGCTGGTACAAAGCATATTCTGTAAACAGATTTGTTCCTGCCGATAGTGTATCTGTTCCTGCTGGTCTGTTCCTGCCGATAGTGTAACTGTTCCTGCCGATAGTGTACTGTTCCTGCCGATAGTGTAACTGTTCCTGCCGATAGTGCAAACGAGCTGCTGCTGATCAGTGAGTCATTACTGCTGCTGGATGGATAATGATGAAAAAGATATTTTGTATTTGAGTCAAGTATATCAAGTAGATAATATCTAGATATGTTCTCAGTCAACAAAGTTGTAAAACAAGATACATGTTGTATCTTAATGAGTGACACATAAAGCAAGTAGTAGACTAAGACTTATCAAACTTTGTAATGATCTCCTTTATACTATAAAAAGGAGATCACACCCTTAGATAAAAGGCATGCTTCACAGTGAAACAAAGTGAAAATCAAAAGTGTGTCTTGGTTGTGATTGAAACAATCAACACCAAAGTGCTTCGTACTCTCAAATTACAACAACACAAAGTTGTGTTAAAATGTAAAGCACTTAAAGAGTGTGTGTGGGAACATCAGACATGGGGTCTGATGAACATTAGACATGGGGTCTGATGTTGTTAGGTTTGTTTAGCCTCAAGGATCTTCGATCCCTGTTAGAGTGTAACCGTGCTATAATTGATCAAGTAGCATTGGGGCTTAAGAGTAATAACAAACGGTGAATTCCACAAAACCTTGTTGTGATAGTATTGTTTCTTTCATAGAATATTCCGTCAATATTATCATCATGCTTTTCATAGTTAATCCTAGATCAAAGGTGTAACAACCTAGAGTCCATAAACGATCACGTAACTTGTTTTAGTAGATGCGAGTCGGTCTAAAACAAGTTTCCACAGTTGGTATCAGAGCGGGGGGCTCTGGATCTAGGAAAAGAAAAGGTTTTAGCTAAAGAAAGAAGAAAAATTCGTTTTTGCTTAATTTTTCGCAACTTTCTGCAGAGCAGTTTTGCAAAGGCTATAACTCCTTCGTTAACCGTTGGATCGGGCTGAAATTTTTGTTGAAGGTTCTTGGTATATCAAGGTAGATTCTCACCGGAGGGATCTTCAATCTGAGCCTTAGGTTGCAAGATATGCATCGTTGAAAACTGCTGCAGAAACAGTTGAGGTATGGTCGAATTTTTGGTTTTCTTTCAAAGTTCACACACAAAGGGGAAGAACCACACAGAAGAAAGTTGGTTTAGGTTCTTAAAAGATTAAAGACTTGTTTATCAAATTATTATTGGTGAAAAAGGTTACTTGTTGCTTATTTGAAGTTGAGGTTGAATTTTTCAAAATTGTGTTTTATCATATCTTTAGCAGAAAAGATAACTTGTTTGTGCTTCAATAATTATGGCGATGACTTGTTAAATCTAGTTTTCATAGGTCAAGGGGAGGATGGACGAAGACCTAGTTAACTATCACTTAAAGGAGTTACTTTGTAGTGCTCAATGTCTCATTGAAGATGAGGATTTTATCAAGAGATTTTGATCTACTTATATGGTGTTAGTATAAGTTCAAAATCAGTTTTAGTACAAGATATAGGACACAAGATTGGTTTATTCAGCTTCATCAACAAGTTGGTAATGATGGGTTTTTCTTCATTAGTCATAAAAGCCTACAGAATTGAAGATTCGAAATAGTTAACATATGGGTTTCAGGGGAAGCTTAAATGTTTAGATGTATAACCATTTATTGTATTTGTGCAACACCACAAGGGAAAATTATTGATTCTTACTACTATTGATTAGTATTAGTTTGTAGTTGTAAAGATTATATTTGTATACTTTTTCTATTTGTTGATAACAAAAAGGGGAAGAGAAGTGGTGGATAGCATAGATTAAGGGGAAGACAGTATAGTTTCATTCATGGTGAGATTTAATTATCTTAATTTCTCTACTTCGTCTAGGGAAATTCGTACAAGAACGTATTTGTTTTGTAATCATCAAATAGGGGAAGATTGTTGGGAATTATATTTTCATAGATTTGATGGTACAAAACAAGAAGAATGAAACATGAAGAAATACTGAAATGATAAGCAAAATACGCTGAGTAGATACTGCTGCTGGTACAAAACATATTCTGTAAACAGATCTGTTCCTGCCGATAGTGTATCTGTTCCTGCTGGTCTGTTCCTGCCGATAGTGTAACTGTTCCTGCCGATAGTGTACTGTTCCTGCCGATAGTGTAACTGTTCCTGCCAATAGTGCAAACGAGCTGCTGCTGATCAGTGAGTCATTACTGCTGCTGGATGGATAATGATGAAAAAGATATTTTGTATTTGAGTCAAGTATATCAAGTAGATAATATCTAGATATGTTCTCAGTCAACAAAGTTGTAAAACAAGATACATGTTGTATCTTAATGAGTGACACATAAAGCAAGTAGTAGACTAAGACTTATCAAACTTTGTAATGATCTCCTTTATACTATAAAAAGGAGATCACACCCTTAGATAAAAGGCATGCTTCACAGTGAAACAAAGTGAAAATCAAAAGTGTGTCTTGGTTGTGATTGAAACAATCAACACCAAAGTGCTTCGTACTCTCAAATTACAACAACACAAAGTTGTGTTAAAATGTAAATCACTTAAAGAGTGTGTGTGGGAACATCAGACATGGGGTCTGATGAACATTAGACATGGGGTCTGATGTTGTTAGGTTTTTTTAGCCTCAAGGATCTTTGATCCCTGTTAGAGTGTAACCGTGCTATAATTGATCAAGTAGCATTGGGGCTTAAGAGTAATAACAAACGGTGAATTCCACAAAAACCTTGTTGTGATAGTATTGTTTCTTTCATAGAATATTCCGTCAATATTATCATCATGCTTTTCATAGTTAATCCTAGATCAAAGGTGTAACAACCTAGAGTCCATAAATGATCACGTAACTTGTTTTAGTAGATGCGAGTCGGTCTAAAACAAGTTTCCACAGTTGGTATCAGAGCGGGGGGCTCTGGATCTAGGAAAAGAAAAGGTTTTAGCTAAAGAAAGAAGAAAAATTCGTTTTTGCTTAATTTTTCGCAACTTTCTGCAGAGCAGTTTTGCAAAGGCTATAACTCCTTCGTTAACCGTTGGATCGGGCTGAAATTTTTGTTGAAGGTTCTTGGTATATCAAGGTAGATTCTCACCGGAGGGATCTTCAATCTGAGCCTTAGGTTGCAAGATATGCATCGTTGAAAACTGCTGCAGAAACAGTTGAGGTATGGTCGAATTTTTGGTTTTCTTTCAAAGTTCATACACAAAGGGGAAGAACCACACAGAAGAAAGTTGGTTTAGGTTCTTAAAAGATTAAAGGCTTGTTTATCAAATTATTATTGGTGAAAATGGTTATTTGTTGCTTATTTGAAGTTGAGGTTGAATTTTTCAAAATTGTGTTTTATCATATCTTTAGCAGAAAAGATAACTTGTTTGTGCTTCAATAATTATGGCGATGACTTGTTAAATCTAGTTTTCATAGGTCAAGGGGAGGATGGACGAAGACCTAGTTAACTATCACTTAAAGGAGTTACTTTGTAGTGCTCAGTGTCTCATTGAAAATGAGGATTTTATCAAGAGATTTTGATCTACTTATATGGTGTTAGTATAAGTTCAAAGTCAGTTTTAGTACAAGATATAGGACACAAGATTGGTTTATTCAGCTTCATCAACAAGTTGGTAATGATTGGTTTTTCTTCATCAGTCATAAAAGCCTACAGAATTGAAGATTCGAAATAGTTAACATATGTGTTTCAGGGGAAGCTTAAATGTTTAGATGTATAACCATTTATTGTATTTGTGCAACACCACAAGGGAAAATTATTGATTCTTACTACTATTGATTAGTATTAGTTTGTAGTTGTAAAGATCATATTTGTATACTTTTTCTATTTGTTGATAACAAAAAGGGGAAGAGAAGTGGTGGATAGCATAGATTAAGGGGAAGACAGTATAGTTTCATTCATGGTGAGATTTAATTATCTTAATTTCTCTACTTCGTCTAGGGAAATTCGTACAAGAACGTATTTGTTTTGTAATCATCAAATAGGGGAAGATTGTTGGGAATTATATTTTCATAGATTTGATGGTACAAAACAAGAAGAATGAAACATGAAGAAATACTGAAATGATAAGCAAAATACGCTGAGTAGATACTGCTGCTGGTACAAAACATATTCTGTAAACAGATCTGTTCCTGCCGATAGTGTATCTGTTCCTGCTGGTCTGTTCCTGCCGATAGTGTAACTGTTCCTGCCGATAGTGTACTGTTCCTGCCGATAGTGTAACTGTTCCTGCCAATAGTGCAAACGAGCTGCTGCTGATCAGTGAGTCATTACTGCTGCTGGATGGATAATGATGAAAAAGATATTTTGTATTTGAGTCAAGTATATCAAGTAGATAATATCTAGATATGTTCTCAGTCAACAAAGTTGTAAAACAAGATACATGTTGTATCTTAATGAGTGACACATAAAGCAAGTAGTAGACTAAGACTTATCAAACTTTGTAATGATCTCCTTTATACTATAAAAAGGAGATCACACCCTTAGATAAAAGGCATGCTTCACAGTGAAACAAAGTGAAAATCAAAAGTAGGGATGAGCTCGGGACCAATCCCGTCCCGATCCCGTCCCGAATTGATGCTCCCGAATTTTTCCCGAGCATGAAAAGTGTATCCCGGTACCGTACCGAACGGGATTTCGGTACCGGTACCGGTTCCGGGATTCGGTACCGGGAAATCGGTACGTATCGGGTTATTCCCGTTTTAGTTTAGATAAAAGTAGGGATGTAGGAATGGGTCATTTTGGGTTATATTCTGTCTAAACTAAATAAGTTGTTTATATCTTTTTCTGTACGTAAAATTGTGCAAAATGATTTTGCCATGCATTCGATTAAGCTGTGACCAGAACTATATATTGTCATGCAAAGTTCATTATATTCTCATTCAATTAAGCTGTGACTAGAACATAGGTGCTAGAGAACATGGTCTCAAAGTATATACCATCAAAATAATACCATAAAAATACATGTTTGCAGGTGGTCTCATGTATCATCAGTAATACCATCAAAATAAACAAACTAAATCATGTTCAACAAAACAATTGATCTTGTGCAACTCCCATCCCTTTTCCTTTAGCGTTTTGCTTGGCAATCTCTTCTTCTATATCTATACATACGACAAAAAAGTAGCAAAGTTAATAACTTAACAAACATTAGAAAAACACATTCAAGATAAGCTATTACCTTTTGCAACGTCGTCATCATTTAATAGATCGTCGATGTCATCTATTATAGCTTTTTTAGACTTTCTTACCCAATCTTGGGTACATATCAACGCCTCAACTACGGCATAAGACAAGTTAGTCCTATATGGGTCAAGAACACGACCTCCCGTACTAAAAGCCGACTCCGATGCAACGGTAGTTATTTGAATTGCCAAAATATCTAAAAAAATAATAAATACTTGTAAAACAATAATAACGTAAAACATAAAGAATAAAATCATCATAAAATATAGTAAGTTACCTTTAGCCATTCGAGCTACTATTGGAAATCTTGGAGCATTTAATTTCCACCACTCGAGAATGTCAAAATCACTAGTAAATCTAATTCGCGGCTCATTTAGGTACCTAGTTAACTCGGTATCCATTTCAATGGAGACGGAGTCTTCCAAATTCAAGAAATCATCCAAAAAGGCATTATCCCCAACATAGGAGTTACAAGATTGTTGATTCTTGTTTTTTTTGATGAGTTTTTTGACACAACCGTGTCAAACTTTGTTTTGTATGTTTGAAACAAAACTCCCATCCTTTTCACAACTTCTTTCAACATCTCCCTTACCATTGCATTAAGAGCATCATCGGATAAAGAACTTTCACTAGACATGTTGTACTCCAACATCTTTTTGAACCCATGTGAAACTAGATGTTGTTTCATAGTCGGGTCCAATATGGTGGCAAAATACATATAATCATTAAGCTCATCAAATTTCCCCCAATACTTGTTAAATTTTTTAACCATATCACCAACCATATGACAAAACTCAGGTTTAGTCGCCCAATAACGAAGATGTTTGTCTATATCTAGAATTTCTCTATAAAAGAGATGTGCTAAGGGCTTTGAAGATGAGGAAATTAGTTCGGTTTTAACTTTGAATTTTTCTAGAAATTCAACAATGCCTTCACACACACCAAAGTCCGAATGTTCCGGCACTCTCTCAAGATCACGATAATAACAATCATCAACAAGTTCATATTTGAAAAACACTTCCCTTAACGAGCATGCAATCTTTAACATATCATGCCTGGAATTCCATCTAGTAGGACATTCACTACACAAAAACTTATTTGATTCAAGGTTAACTTCGTTCATGCAACTTTTGAAATTGTTTATCCTTTGTGATGAATACCTAATATATTTAACCGCATTTGCTACACATTCCACATGATAATTCTTTTCCTTTAAACCTTCTCTAACAATAAGATTTAGAATATGAGCCATGCATCTAATATGAAAATGCTTCCCTTCATCATATATTTTAGCATTAGGCAACTTTTTAATCAAATGATTTAGTGCCTTATCATTACTTGGTGCATTGTCTACAGTCATAGTCATCACATTCTTAATACCCCAACCAACAATACATTTAAGCAAATCACTACTAATATCCTCCGATTTATGACTATGAATGGGTCTAAAGTTAATAATCCGTTTGTGCATATTCCAATCATCATCAATAAAATGGGCCGTGACAACCATATAGTTTGTTTTCTTACAACTACTTGTCCATGTATCGGTGGTCAAGTGAACCGTAGTGGTTGGTTTTGTAAGATAAGTTGACAACTTGCTTCTTTCATCTAGGTAATACTTTGAAACATCCCTAGATAACTTATGTCTAGATGGCAACACAATTCTTCCATTACACGCCTTAGTATATTCAACAAACACCTCATGTTCAACAAACTTAAAAGGTAACTCAGCAACAACAAACATGTTAATCAATGCTTTTTTTATCCTACTTTCATCATGTTTCCAAGTTTGTAAACTACTAGTACCTTCACCACTAAGATTTTTTTTAAACTCTAAGTGAGTTTGTTGTTGATCTTGGTTTTTGGGGACATACTTAGGATTAGAAGGACAAGGATAATGTCTATGAAGACCGGACGTACCGCTTAGGCCGTTTGCCGCTAGAGTCTTATTGCAATACTTGCACAACGCCCTTCTTGACCCATCCTTCTTCACTCTAACCGGATCAAAATGTTCCCAAATCGAAGCCCTCTCCTTATTTGTTTTTTCATAAATTTCATACTCTTCTTCTTTGTCGTCATCTCTTTTTCTTTTGCTATTTTGAGCTTTTAGAGCTTTTGTAACAACAACCGAGGTTCACTATCATAACCCGAATCCAATTCATCAACATTTATTATTGGGGTTTCTTCAACAAATGTGTCATTTTCCTACATAAAATCAATGTGAATCAAAACCAAATTAGAACTAATTTTTGCAATAAATCGTCAAAAATCAGAGACTATATATAAATATGCTTCTGGTTTCTTGGACTCTAGCAGTGAAAAAAATAAAGTTGAAAGTTGAAACTTATTAAACAGAAAAAAAATACATGCACAAAAACACATAAAAACATATACAGTACATTGAGCATAAATAAGTTTTTGGTTTGTTTCAAATGCCTAGAAAGTATGAACTGTATGTAAATATTACGTAGTTCAAAAAATGAAAATATGTAAAGACTTGTGCTTGTACATTTACATCTAGCTTTGTCTTTTTTCAGTTTATTAGTTGCCCCCTAATTTTGCTTCCCAATTTCCCATTAATTAATCTATAAAACCACATAGTTTTGCAACGCATATGCATAAACAATAGATAGATATAGAATAGGGATGTTTGTGATGTATGTGATGTATGTGCGTATGTGATGTATATGCGTATTATGCATCCACATAAAAACATATAAAGTACATTCTCATATTTAATTATACAACGAATCATACATTCTCATATTTAACTACATGGCACAATAAAATAATGAACGATTGGTATTACTAACATACCTCCATACTTTTCCAATGACAAAGATTGAGATGACTTATGTGATTGATAATAAATTAGGGTTTAATTTTTTGGATGATTTTGTGAAAGAACTTTGGTGGTTATTTGTTAGTAACAATAGGGTTTTTTTTTTTTTTTTTATCTTGATGGAACAAATGGGTGTTTGGATAACACAATTCATGGACTATTATAATTTCGGTACCAAATCGGGATTTCCCGAATAATTCCCGTCCCGATCCCGAAATGTCCCGAATTTTTTTTGGGCTCATTTAGTAGTCCCGGTACCGTACCGTATATCGAGACTCGGTACGGTTTCGGGACGGGATCGGGACGGTTTCGGGATTCGGTTCGATATGCTCATCCCTAATCAAAAGTGTGTCTTGGTTGTGATTGAAACAATCAACACCAAAGTGCTTCGTACTCTCAAATTACAACAACACAAAGTTGTGTTAAAATGTAAAGCACTTAAAGAGTGTGTGTGGGAACATCAGACATGGGGTCTGATGAACATTAGACATGGGGTCTGATGTTGTTAGGTTTGTTTAGCCTCAAGGATCTTTGATCCCTGTTAGAGTGTAACCGTGCTATAATTGATCAAGTAGCATTGGGGCTTAAGAGTAATAACAAACGGTGAATTCCACAAAACCTTGTTGTGATAGTATTGTTTCTTTCATAGAATATTCCGTCAATATTATCATCATGCTTTTCATAGTTAATCCTAGATCAAAGGTGTAACAACCTAGAGTCCATAAACGATCACGTAACTTGTTTTAGTAGATGCGAGTCGGTCTAAAACAAGTTTCCACAGTTGGTATCAGAGCGGGGGGCTCTGGATCTAGGAAAAGAAAAGGTTTTAGCTAAAGAAAGAAGAAAAATTCGTTTTTGCTTAATTTTTCGCAACTTTCTGCAGAGCAGTTTTGCAAAGGCTATAACTCCTTCGTTAACCGTTGGATCGGGCTGAAATTTTTGTTGAAGGTTCTTGGTATATCAAGGTAGATTCTCACCGGAGGGATCTTCAATCTGAGCCTTAGGTTGCAAGATATGCATCGTTGAAAACTGCTGCAGAAACAGTTGAGGTATGGTCGAATTTTTGGTTTTCTTTCAAAGTTCACACACAAAGGGGAAGAACCACACAGAAGAAAGTTGGTTTAGGTTCTTAAAAGATTAAAGGCTTGTTTATCAAATTATTATTGGTGAAAAAGGTCATTTGTTGCTTATTTGAAGTTGAGGTTGAATTTTTCAAAATTGTGTTTTATCATATCTTTGGCAGAAAAGATAACTTGTTTGTGCTTCAATAATTATGGCGATGACTTGTTAAATCTAGTTTTCATAGGTCAAGGGGAGGATGGACGAAGACCTAGTTAACTATCACTTAAAGGAGTTACTTTGTAGTGCTCAGTGTCTCATTGAAGATGAGGATTTTATCAAGAGATTTTGATCTACTTATATGGTGTTAGTATAAGTTCAAAGTCAGTTTTAGTACAAGATATAGGACACAAGATTGGTTTATTCAGCTTCATCAACAAGTTGGTAATGATTGGTTTTTCTTCATCAGTCATAAAAGCCTACAGAATTGAAGATTCGAAATGGTTAACATATGGGTTTCAGGGGAAGCTTAAATGTTTAGATGTATAACCATTTATTGTATTTGTGCAACACAACAAGGGAAAGTTATTGATTCTTACTACTATTGATTAGTATTAGTTTGTAGTTGTAAAGATCATATTTGTATACTTTTTCTATTTGTTGATAACAAAAAGGGGAAGAGAAGTGGTGGATAGCATAGATTAAGGGGAAGACAGTATAGTTTCATTCATGGTGAGATTTAATTATCTCAATTTCTCTACTTCGTCTAGGGAAATTCGTACAAGAACATATTTGTTTTGTAATCATCAAATAGGGGAAGATTGTTGGGAATTATATTTTCATAGATTTGATGGTACAAAACAAGAAGAATGAAACATGAAGAAATACTGAAATGATAAGCAAAATACGCTGAGTAGATACTGCTGCTGGTACAAAACATATTCTGTAAACAGATCTGTTCCTGCCGATAGTGTATCTGTTCCTGCTGGTCTGTTCCTGCCGATAGTGTAACTGTTCCTGCCGATAGTGTACTGTTCCTGCCGATAGTGTAACTGTTCTTGCCGATAGTGCAAACGAGCTGCTGCTGATCAGTAAGTCATTACTGCTGCTGGATGGATAAGGATGAAAAAGATATTTTGTATTTGAGTCAAGTATATCAAGTAGATAATATCTAGATATGTTCTCAGTCAACAAAGTTGTAAAACAAGATACATGTTGTATCTTAATGACTGACACATAAAGCAAGTAGTAGACTAAGACTTATCAAACTTTGTAATGATCTCCTTTATACTATAAAAAGGAGATCACACCCTTAGATAAAATGCATGCTTCACAGTGAAACAAAGTGAACATCAAAAGTGTGTCTTGGTTGTGATTGAAACAATCAACACCAAAGTGCTTCGAACTCTCAAATTACAACAACACAAAGTTGTGTTAAAATGTAAAGCACTTAAAGAGTGTGTGTGGGAACATCAGACATGGGGTCTGATGAACATTAGACATGGGGTCTGATGAACATTAGACATGGGGTCTGATGTTGTTAGGTTTGTTTAGCCTCAAGGATCTTTGATCCCTGTTAGAGTGTAACCGTGCTATAATTGATCAAGTAGCATTGGGGCTTAAGAGTAATAACAAACGGTGAATTCCACAAAACCTTGTTGTGATAATATTGTTTCTTTCATAGAATATTTCGTCAATATTATCATCATGCTTTTCATAGTTAATCCTAGATCAAAGGTGTAACAACCTAGAGTCCATAAACGATCACGTAACTTGTTTTAGTAGATGCGAGTCGGTCTAAAACAAGTTTCCACAGTGAATTTGGTACACATAACCGTTCGTGAGTTAGGATTTTTTTTTTTTTTTTTTTTTTTTTTTTTTTTTTTTTTTTTTTTTTTTTTTTTTTTTAATTAATTTATTTTTCAATAACTCATTATCCTACAATATGGTATTATCATTCATGCGTATATAAGTACACACCTTGAACATCCCATCAAGCTCTTTTGTAAACTTCCTGCCACATCCAGTAGCAAATGCAACGACGACAAATATAACTAATATTATAAGACTCTAAACTTGCTTAAATAATCATGTAGACATGCAAACTCTGAGCCTTATAGAACATAGACTTTTCAGCACAAATTATCTTGTATCAATTACTAGAGATCAGAATCAGCAGTGTAGAACCTTACACGGATAAGCATGTCCAAGTAATTCAGCTGTCCAGCTGACATTTTCTAATAAACATCTGATTACAACAATTGGCATGTCATTAAAGCACAAGTGTTTAACACCCATTCGTTATACAAGGAAAATGGGTCAACTAGATATAGAAGGATTATACTGGCGATAGGGTTAGAGTCAAGATTCGAATTTCATACTACTTAGACTAGTAAAAGAAAAGTGTTTAGGAACTTTTGAATGACATTACTTCTCCATGTCAATGTTTTTTCCTGCTTTTCATCAACTTTAACAGTTATGAGCAAAATATTGTCATACCCTCCTTTTGAGATAGATCATCTTGTAAAGTAAACTAAAATAAATAGTAACTAGACATGTCTGATAAAATTTGTTTGATATCAAATCGTTTTCATTAACTTCAACCAACCAACACCATAATACCTATTAGACACATTGATATCACCTCTAAGTTAAGCATCAATCTATAAGTAAAAATGCATCAAACTACATGTTCTTAGCTCTACATTTTGATATTATCTTTGTCGTAGAATCATGTTCAGTAGATTCCGCAAACTCAGTGATCAAGCAAAAGAAGTGTTTCCGTGTAGGAACTCACAAAGAACGAAGACCTCTTTGCAGAAATCCCAAGATGATTGACATGTTGTGAGTTGGGTTCATAAACAAAAAGTTCATACTCTTGTTCTTCTTCATCAAGCACCTTAGTCATTTGAATTATAGGTTCTCCGTTCCTATTAAATTCAAGTACACTTATTATTAGTGTGTCAGGTATGTTACTCTTAATGGTGTATATGTTTTCAAATGATTTCGGATCACCATTGCCCATCTTCCATATGCCAAAATCCCGAGAAAAATCCTCACAATCAAATTGAAGCACAACTAGAGACTCCTTTAACTTACATATAAACAACCCCATGTCAGTGTCAACATTAACTCCTAATAAAGTATCAGGAAGACGTATTTCCGTAAACTCTTCACTTATCATATCAAAAGACATAATCAGATCACAGCCACTCATCTGATCAAATGCAAGCCAATATATAAACGTATCTATTACTACCTGACGATTCAGTATCACCGTGATAGACGATCGTGGCAAATCAAGAGATAAACTTTTCCAAACCCCTAAACTTAATCTAAAAACCTCACCCAGCCAAGTGGTATTAATCTTAATTCCATGAAGACCGCCACGTTTAATAGAAATCTTAACAAGAATAGGGTCAAGAGTACGAGGACAAACCCCGAAACCAATAACAGTTTCATTAAACCACCCATCTAACACATTGGGCACAACAACATCAACAGACTTCCTAATTGTTGGATTCCAAATAACTGCAATTTTCTTACAGTGAAATCCAAGATGATAAGTATAAAAACAGAACAACCCTTGAGAACAACCAATTGGTTTTTTGTTAGGTGTTGTAGCTGACTTAGGAACAGTTAAAGTGTCTTTTGGATATGGGAAAGTATCATTGTCCACAAATGAAACATAATTGGGTTCATCAACATCTCCTACAAGGAAATGATGTTGCAAATGAGCTTGTTGATGGTAATCAGCTATAAACTGAGAGCTATCTATTAGAGACTTCCACGTTTTCGAAACAGATATGAATTGAATAAGTGGTTTTATGGGAAGCTTTTTTATGATTTCAGCTTGGATTTCCAATGGTATGTTATCAGACATTTTGATTTTAGAAAATTGTTTTTGGGGTTTTAAAGAATTGAAAAGGGCAAACCTTACTTACGGGAGAAATAATCGATTAGTCGAATACCAGTAAGCGTGATTCAGTCGAGTCCACGGCAAGTAAAAGATTAGCCTAGTAAATGAAAACAATGTTATACTAAATACTGTATGTCTAGAAACGTGTTAGAGGGAGAATATTCATTGCATTGGATGAGATTAATAGTAATTGATTGGTTAACTAGACGGTATCAAAAATACACGAACTTTTCATTGGACTATAAAAAATATGGGCCCGCCATGGTCCATATCTAAAATGATCCAACTTACGTGTCATTACAATAATTATAACTTTATATTAAAACACAATCCAAACGGCGTCGTTTTTTCCGCTTTTTTTCCCGCCAAAATTTTGGGCCGGGTGTTTAGTCCATTTAGGTGTACTGAGTGCCCTTTTAGCGTTGGCCCAGCCTGGCCTGTTTCCGTTTGTATATATTAAACCACGTTCACATAGTCCAGAGTATTCCACACACCCACACATACCTAACCGCCGCTGCAAACATCTCTAATGCTGATGATGATGATCGAGTGAAAGGAAAAGCAACAACACGATAGGAAGATGATGATGATCAGATGATGAAAGGATGGAAGTAAAACATCATTCGAACCCACGTTTTCCGGTGAGGCGTAACGAAAAAAAAAAACATCAAACCCTAATTCAATCTCATCAATGGACTTCGGACTCAACAAGAAACGTGGTCGTCCAGCTGCCGGAGCTAACAGCAACACCGGTTTCAAGAAATCCAGACAAGGTTAGGGTTTCGTTTTTTTTTTCGTTAATTTTTGGATCTTGGGTTTGGGTTTTCTAATTTTGTTTAAATGTGGAATTGTCTTAGGGGTTTTGATTGGAACAATCTCCCAAGAAAAGAAAGGTATAAATTATTTATATAAAATCTAATCGGAAATTAGGGTTTTGTTGTAATTGGGGGTTTTGCTAATTTTGGGTTTATATATAAATTTATAAGCTTATTTGATTTTCCTTACGGCTTAGGGTAGTTTTGTAGCTGGAAAGTTGAAGCTTATGAAATATAAGCTGAAATTACATAGGCTCATAAAGCTACAAATAAGCTTAAATAATCACCTGCTCCTGCTACACATAGTTTTTGCTATTTATGTGTATGTTTATAAGTAGTTTTATGTAGTTTATTATGTATTTTTTATAAAATATTATGTATAGAATAGGTGGCTTGAAAAGAATTTTAAATTATTGGTACTTTGATTGTATACAGTTAGCTTTAATGAAGCTTATATGATTCATTGTCTTTGGAAAAAAATGAGAAAGTTGAGCTAAATTGATAAGTTGCACAATCTATTTGGTTTTCAAAGCAGTAAGTTGTTTTAGATGATTTATGTATGGACTGAATAATGTTTGTCTTGAAATTAGGATGGTCATATTTTATGTACGAGTTGTTTAAAAGCTCTGTTTGTTTGAATTATAAAGGATTTTGTCACTTCACTTTACTTGGATTTAACTATTGATATTTGATGTTTGGGATTACTTTTTCATTATACATAGTTTTATAGAAATGTTATGATTTTGTCATTATACATAGTTTTATAGAAATGTTCTGATTTTGTCACTTCACTTGGACTTAACTATTGATATTTGTATTTTAGAATGATTCCACACAAGACCAAGCGTGGAGCTGCTGCCCTAGCTAGGTTGAAGGTGTACGAGGGAACACGATTTGACGCTCTGTCAGGCGTACACGCACCCGAAGAGGTACAACTGTTGCCTATTCATTGTTAGCCCTTACGTGGCTTATTCAAACTTATATTGAAATGTTAAATCAAAAACAAGCATATTCAAACTTATATTGAAATATCAGGCGTACACGCACCCGAAGAGGTACAACTGCTTATGTTACAGTTGTTGCCCGCCAAGGGTTCGATGAAAGTCTTGGGAGGGTTCACTTTATGGTAAGTTTTTATTTGATCATTACTGTTTCCATATTGGTAGAATATAATATAACAACAGTATAATAGTGTATTTTTGTTGTCGTTATTGGTAGAATACACACTAATAGTTGAACCTTATATAAACCGTAGCTATCTTACCACTGTCTATTCTCCCAGATTGGTTATTCACATTAACGCTATAGCTGTATCCTGTATATGTGCAAACATAGTTATTGCAGGCATTTGTATACACAATCTTTTTCTTTTTGGCTCCAACGAATCACATCCCTACTATAGGCACTAAGTAGATGCACTAATAGTAGAGCCTTATATCACACACTGCTGACACTTATTAGAGAATTGTCAGGTATAGATACATAAGAGATTTTATAGTGATCATAGGCCAGGTAAAGGAAACAATTTGGTACGTGTTATACCTCTATACAACAAATATAGCATATTCACCTTATGCTAATCTTTACTGATTCACTCTTCTATTTTGTAGAACCATGGCAGCAGCTGTCAAAAACAAAGCTATCGAACTACCATCCGAAGTCGTCACTTATGAAAATATAAACCGTGCAGAGATGAACAAAGTGATTCAAGTCAGAGTATATCGAAAATGGACAGCTAAAATAGTTCCAAGTCTGATCTCGACAATGTACTGTTGTATACTTCTAGACAAAAAGGTTCACCAATTAAACTTATCACATTCAAAATTACGCCTTTTTGAAAATAACATTTGCATTATTAAATTTCGCAAAAAAATTTTGTAACGTAATTGCAGGGACAGGTGGTCCAAGCAAACATTGAACTGAAAGATGCTCAAAAATACAACTCAATAGAATTAAACGCAGCATATCATGTACGAGGGTTTGGTTGTCAACCAGTAGAAAAATGGCAGCAAGCAGTGGACGCCAAATATACATTGCTAATTGAACTGCGTGGAGATGATGTTGCTCAGCACGCACTAGCACAAACAGTTTATGGGTACGTGCTAAATGAGTACATAAAACGGCCAGGTATAAACTTTTAAACAGTCAGCAGCTTACTTGAACGAACAACCAGGTATAAAATCTTATAAGAAACGTCGTTTTTGGGTCTGTACAGGTCATACGGACAAAGTCACAGTAATGTCTTCATGTATAGTTATGTCGATAAGGATCAGAAACATGTCAAACATTACAACCACGGCGTGAGCACTTAGGTTACCAAGGAATGTCGATGAGGAAACGGTATGTAATATGAATATTCAAATATCTGTTATTAGTATATTCTTCATCTTATATAGAGAGAAAGAATGTAAGTAGGAATTGTTATTTAGGCTGCAAAAAAAAAAAAGTTAATGTGTTCATTTTTTTTTGTCTGTTCGGATCATAAAACTGTTGCGTTATTTGTTTGCAGTGAGGATGAATATCAGAAGAATAAAAATTGATGAGTAATGTGACCCAGTTCATGGTTGGTCAAGAGAAACAACTGTTGCTAGCGATTAGAATAAACAGGTATGGATAGGCCATATTTGACATTCATTTCTTTTATTAATTGAACTGTTACCGCCTGCTTCAGCTGATATCTGAGCACGAGTAAGACAACTACTTCTACACCATAAGTTAGCTTCCTGTTCTCATCAGGATATTCATGTAATTTCTTTCTGAAATTGAGTTCTTAAATTCTGTTAAGTTACTTTAACTGCTTAATATAAGAATCTTAGAACAAGTAGTTGTTAAGATTCTGATAATCTGTTTATTGGTCCAGTCGAATTATATGGTATATGGCTCGGGGATCTAAATTACCGAATAGCTCTCTCTTACCGGTCAGCAAAGACACTTATGGAGATGCAAAATTGGAGAGCATTATTGGAAAAAGATCAGGTATGATATATGCTTTTTCTCACTTTATCTTTGGCACTTTAAAAGTGTTTGTGTGCTTGAGCCGTGCTAAAAAGTTAACCAATTTTTTACCCGATACCCAGCCCACCCATTTTGACACCTCCATTTTGTTGCTAAGCAACATATTGATCAACTGAATGGTTTTAATTCTTGCAGTTACGAATTGAGCAAAGAAGGGGCCGTGTTTTCCAAGGATGGAATGATGGAATTAACAATGTTGCTGTAGTGGTCTCCATTTTTTGCGCTGCGCTTGCATAAATTTTTGAATGTTCGTTCACTATTAAGATGTAAGTACCAAACTTGGTAAATGGTATTTCTGTCATTCGCATTACATTCTGTTTGAATACATAAGATAAAGCATTTTTAATAAGAATGTCTTTCAAATTTGGTAATGTACACTTAAAGAAAAAATATATATATAAGCTGTCTTAAAACATTAGGAAGTACATCTGAAATGCGCTACTTATAAGCTCTTTTCTCCGTTTGTAGGTGTCATTTGGTTTTTCTCAGTAGGGCTGATGCGGGCGCGTGAAAGGTATACACATTTGGGTTCTTATTACGAACTATATTCTTAAACAATAAGCTTCCTTACAATAGTAATTTTTACGAAAATTGTTTTAGATGTCGGACGTGGCGTGGCAAGTTTTGGTAACCCCGAAAGACGTACGCTGTTCTGTAGGAAAATGTCTCGTAGCGCCACATTGGCTGCTATAGCAAAATCTGCTGGAAAAAGGCCACTTATGCAAGCTTGAGACTGCAGCTGTGGCAGATATGAAACCATCGGACATCAGCAAAGCCATACGTGTCAGCGTCTATCGTAAGCAGACAATTATGACTACTAGAGGCGACCAGCAGGTATCACAGCTTTTCATAATTGACACAGACATGTACTAACTCAACGTCAATCTACAATTTAATTAATCGAACTTGAATAGGTTTATTACTTTTAAATAACAGTTGGGTAGCTACGGATATATGGAATTCACTCATCTATTTATTTTGCAGGAACTCTCTAAATCTCATGGTCACTTGATTCAAGAAAACTCAAGAAATACGCACCGCGCTTTAAAGTCATTGACAGTGTTGGAACGATGTTGCTGCCTCTACCTCATAAGCATCACATGCAAGTTATTCTAATTTGTTGTCTTCCACTTTTAACTCCCAGAATCACTTTTTTAACCTTTTTTAATTAGTAAGGTATAATCTTATCCAAAAAACAGGCACGCCTGCAACGCGGCGACCATCGCCAGTCTTATTGGTATTATTAATAGTTTATATTAAAACACAATCCAAACGGTGCCGTTTTGCACCAGGCTTTTCCCGCAAAAATTCCTGGGCCAAAAGTGGCCCGTGCCATTGATCTGCGTCAGTTGGTACCGGTCCAAAAAAATTAGTATATCTTCATCTTTCAAACCCAGAAATTGAGAAAACGCTTCTACAACCTTCTACCAAATTCCGGTTGTTGCCACCAGATACTCAACAGAAAGGCGGTGATGATCTACAGAGACCCATCACGATCTACAGAAACCCATCACGAATCTACAGCCGGCGAAAGTAGAGGGGAATCAATACAAAATCGAGAAGCAAAAAAAATAAGGTATGAAGTTCTTTGTGTGAAATTAACTCTTGCTTCTTTCAAGTATAACAATTTTAGAGCTTATACATATATAAAAAATTGAATTTTGAAATTAGGGTTTTGTCATAGATTGGGGGTTTTGTTAATTGCAGTTTTTTGTGGTGGTTTGGGGGTTTTGTTAGTTGCAGTTTTTTTAGTGAGGTTAGTAATAAGTATAGTTTCATACTTTCATGTAGTGTTTTGATTAAGTATGATAAGTATAGTTTAAGGGCATTTGGCTTAGTTTTTATATAAAAAATTTGCATCTTTAATCGCCTTTGGATGACGTTTGTTACAGTAAAATTCATGTGAAAATAATGTTAGAGTAGTATAGTGATTTAGAAATACAGTGACACTAAACTTCGTGGTCGCTGCAGATGGTAGTGGAGATCCATAAACGGTTGCTTTGTTCCACTCCGGCTATATGATAAGAAGAAGGAGAAGTTCCAAATTATTCTCAAACTCACCACACCATAACATAATATTTGGGGGCTTTTGGTTTACCTTGATTGTCGCCTTCGTTTTGGTGGAGATCGATGACGAAGAATATGTAGATGCAGTTACTGATAGGTGTGGGTAGGCGTAACGGAAGCAGTGGTTGCTACATCGATTGTGGCGGATCATGGATTAAAAAAAAATGGTGCACATAGCAACATCTCTTTGATCCGTAAGTATTTTCTTCATCTTTTGTGAACCGGGTCATGAAGTTGAAGGTATAATTAAATCTTGAACTATCAATTGAGTAGATGATATTTATAGGGACTTGGTTGAAACTAGGACAAATGTTTGTAACAAGTATAATTAGTTTCTAACTTTTTTTTTATCTTTCATTTGTAGGCTTATGGATGCTATTGGTGTTTCTACGGCTATGTTTGCAGGCCTGTATCTTGCAACCTGTACAGTTGTATGATGATTGCCTATGATGAATCTCAATAGGGTCCATTCAAGCTCATGGTGCCCGCCTATTGGCATGGTAACCTGCTAAGGTTGCAGCCATGGCGAGTGCGCCCGCTTATTTAAACCATCTGTGTGAGCTTCGGTTGTACAAAAAGGAAACAATCAGGGTGTTTGGTACAACTATTGTGCTATAATGTAATTACAGCCATAGGCTGATATTCATTCTTTGCAGCTACGTTTGCAGCCCCGTATCTTGCAACCTGTAGAGTGATATGCTGATTGGCTATGATGAGTATGAATAGCGTCGATTAAAGCTCAGGGTGCCCGCCTATTGGCATGGCAACCTGCTAGGGTTGCAACCATGGCAGGTGCGCCCGCTTTTTCGACTAATCTGTCTGAGCCTAACAAAGTTCAGTGTAAACAAAGTTCGGGTACGACTTCCATTGTTATGTGGGGCGATGATGAATTTTCTTGCAAATTAACTCTTCCATGAGTGTGGCTGACACATTCCTGTATCTTGGCGGGGTAACCACGAATGTTACGTGGGTGCAGCCATGGCGGGTGTGTCAAGTCACCCAAGGAAAGGCAGATCTGAGCCTCATTTTTCCGACTCCGTTATGGTTTGCTACTACCACAGTTATACTCTGAGGCAGAGGTAATTCAAATGATCCACATTCCACAGTTTTACTTTAGTTATTTGCTATTGTAGATGGCCTTAAAACTGAAATTACGTTGTCTAAGAGATCTTCATAGTATGTGGTTTGTAAAATTTAATAACTTTTTGCGTCTTTAGTTTGCACGTTAACGTGCCTAGATCCCTCTCACAAACACTATAGATCCTATGGTTCCTGTAGATCCCTCTCACAAAAACACTATACATCCTTCGAATCGGGTATGTTTTGCCCGCACGGTTTTGTGGGTGTCAACAAATGTGCACAAATGATATGACATTTAGGCTGTCATGAATGCAAGCAACGTTGAATAAGGTTGCGTGCATCCGTCTCTTGGCTAGGTAAACTGTTACATTTGCAGCCATGCCAGATGTCCACCTTTTTGGATTATTAAGCTTTATTGCGAGTCTCTTACTTGCTGTCAATTTCATATGCTAGGTTCATGCGCGATGATAATAACTTCTGTTAACTACAAAACGAAACTGTTGGTGATATTGGTTATAAGAGGCAATGATGAATTTTAACGGTTTCGATTAAAGCCGCTAAACTCTGTGTCTTGGCAGGGCAAACTATTAGGTTTGCAGCCATGCCAGATGTAGCCGCTTTTTGAGATTACTAATCAATCTGAGCCTCATATTGTCAACTGAAAATGAGTGACAGATTTTTGAATATATGGGCAGGTCACAACATACTGTCTGTGTTTCAGTGGATGAGTCCACGGTCTGTGGTTAGGAGATGTGGGGTGTGATATGGGAGTGTGGTCAGGGGCTAGGTTGCCATTGGTAAACGGAGAGATTAGAGTGAGATTTTCCTCAGGTTTTGAGTGAACGTTATGATGGTGAAGACCTTCAAAAAGGTGCCATTTAGTATATTTTTTTTTGCTAGAATTTCGAGTGGATAACTGTGGTTTTGTTAACTAATGTGAAATATTGGTGTTAAACTGAAAATGCAGGACTGAGACAATCGGAAAAAAGTTCGAGAATTTGGGACGGAGGCTCTAGAATTTATCAAGCTCCTTAAAGACAAAGACATATTTGGAGGTGTAATAGCAGGTAACATGTTATGTCCTGACTAGGTTGTCTAACGGTATAATGATAAATGAACCTGATCTGGATCGATTGTTAGACCAGAGGTGTCAACAGCAGTTTACGGAGACTGCAGATGTTACCGGGAAGGGAAAGAGGAAAATGGGTGATGTGCTGATGTCCACGGGTAACAGTTAAGCGTATTTTTTTCCAGCGTTTTTGTCATAGGTCTGTGGTTTTGATGTCCATAACAATTTTCTTGCGGGTTTCATTTGCAGGTTCTTATGACATGGATGGATGTTGTTCTCAGACTTTCGTGACTTCACACTGGAACGTGAATGTCGTTCCGCTTTCTTCGAACGCTGTCACAGGTATTATGTTACATGCTTTTCTGATTTTTTTTAACGTGCTCATGTCTGTGATTGGAGGTGATAATTTGCCCTTTAACGTTATTGTTTCAGCTGAAATGGAAGTTGGGACCAGCAACGGGTTGCCTGCTACTGTTGGCGATGGTCACTTACTATATGATTGTCAATGTACATGTTTTTCAGAACAATGCTTCTAATGCTTCTAAGGTACTTTCCAATGCTTCTAAGCTCCAGAGGACAAAAACAAAAAGATTAGAGAAGCATATATTGTACTTTCCAATGCTTCTAAGGTACTCTCTCACTGTAACAAAAGTGTAAATCTTGCTAAACCAACATGCATTCATGGTGTCAACTCTACCACATAAGAAAGAGATATAGGACATGCCAGTACTGTTACATCTATTAAGTACTGAAATTGATTCTTCCTAGACATCCTATTTGGGCTTTTGAATATCTAACAAGCTACTTTTCAACTTTGTAAACATGTTTAATTTTTGAGTAACATTTTGTATGGACATTAAAATACACTTGCTGCATTAAGGAAATTTTCTAATCTAGGCATAAAAGATATGTGTGTTCATTTAGAATTTAGATCATAGGGTGCTTTAATTATCACAATACATGATTTTTCATTGTAATTATCACAGTAAATCATAGGGTAGTTAAGGAACTGGATACACTATTATCACTGCTTTCCGAGAACAAAAGAAAATTGGAGCAGGAAACTCCATTCATAAGTATGATTTAAACCTCCTAAATTTTGAAAAACCTGGAACTGATGTAGTGAACCAGGATCTAATGTACATTGTTTCTAGCCCAACGAAAACGAGATACGCTACTTAGTTGTTTATTTATTGAGGCAATGATGATTAGCTGCATTTTTTTTACAATAAATTACCGATACCGGCAGCTTGGCACGACAACCTGAGTTAAATTGTGGTTGCAGCCATAGTCGATATCTTGGTTGGTTGGCAGGGCAACCTGAGTTAAAATGTGGTTGGAGCCATGGCCGATATCTTGGTTGGGGGCACTGTACTGTGGTTGCACCCATTGCGAGTATTGGCCACTGATTCACCATTTGCAGCTCTGAGCCTCATTTGTTCCATTTTTTAGCCGCATTTACTTAATGCCCATTTTCTTTTCGTTTAATTGTTATTTGCTTATCTGTTAGGCTAATAGTTGTTCCATTTTTTAACGTTTACGCGTATATCCTAATCTTTAATTTACACGAATTTTTGTAAACCACCTTGAGACAATGAATTTGATGCACCAGGGCATAACTGCTAAACTTGCATTTCCATGTGGCTTACTTGATAATGCAGCATGATGTATTTGGTCAAGACACACTTTATGTCAACGAAAAGATTTGAGAAGATACTGACACAGCTTCAATGGCTTATAAAGAATTATAAATTATGTCATGTTCCTGTTCATCGGCTTGGAAGAGGCACATCAGGTAACTTTTTTTTGTAGCCATTTTAACTGTACGTCTGTACTGTAACAATAATTGAATCTGGATAACATATGCTCATTTCTATTTGTTTTCGTACTTCTCGACAGGAATTTTACTCCGTGCAAAGACAATGCTTGCAAAAACATGCCTTACAGCACCTTTTGCTGACAAAACATCAGCAGTTACTAACAGGTTATGGAGGAAAATTTTTTGCTTTCTAAGAGCACACAAAAATTGGTGTGTTTTGAGACTTTGGTCATATCGGAGTCTTGCTAATAAGAAATCTCTTTCTGTGCAGAAAAGTTATATCAGACATACAGGGCGCTAGCATGTGGAATTATAAATGACATGAGGTGAAGCTTTTATTGCATATCTGTTTTGTTTAGCTATTTTTTTGTTTTAACATTTTTTTTATTCTTAAACAAATCATGTTTACCATTTCTCTCCAATCGTATTATTACAACATAATTGCATAAACATGTTGCAGGTTGTCATTCATCAGGCAATTGGCACATTGAAGCATCCTGGAATCACTAAAGAATTATATGTTGCTTTTCCTTAAGGTTTCTCACTTCACAACGACTTATTGGTTGATAATATTTTTGTTTGGTATATACTAAAATCATTTTGCATGTGCAAATATTTATAAAACAAGTGCAAACAGTGAGATTTTCAGTTATCTGATACGAATTGTGTTATATTCGTTACAAACTGTTTGGAATTTGTAATTAGAACTTTAATTGCATGTTTTCATGCTTTTACTTAAAATTGTGTTTTCAAATTATCTTAGTAGGAAGACGCAAACTATGACCATAATATAAATGCAACTTTCCCTATGAGTACGTGCTCAAAGATCTACAAGATTCCTCTTGGTGCTTGCCCCGCGAAGCTGGTCACTGTGCAGCAAAGCGTAGAATATGATGACTGTGCATCAGCAGCAGCAGTTGCAACAGCGCCAAACTTCAAGTCATCAAACGTGTTGTTGGATCAGAACTTCAATGCAAAACTTTCGGATTTTGGACTTGCTAGAGAAGGACCACAAGGGGATCGCACTCACGTATCCACAATGGTGAGTATTTCATAACCTATGTCGTTCTTAAAATAAGACTTCTAAAGATACTTTCGTCACTGTTACATGTATTGTCAGCCTATTCAGACGGATACAGTAGCACTTACGTATCGCAGTTGAAGTTCATGCTAAATTTGAAGTTACTGGAAAGTGTGTTGATGCTAAATTTGAAGTTAATTAGTTTTAATTTTCACTATCACAGTTGTAACTCCCAATAGTTGTTGTTAGCCTTTGACTCTACTTGAATTGCAAACTTTTTTTAACATTGTTACGATGTTAGCTTTTATAGTGATTATCGTGACATGAAAATTCAAAATCAGAATCATGTCATTGGATTAACATATGAATAAGCTGGCTTCTGTGAACAAATGTCAGTGGATGTGCTCATTGTCATTGAATTGTTCTAATGTTTCTTGCCTTTCCCGTGCAGGTTAACCGATACAACAACTCTGAAAGCTCATAATAAAAGCTCTTCTGGAATTTAAAGACGAGCATGTAAAGAAAGAAAATATAATGACCAATATCGATTTCAATGATGTTATGTGTTTTGGGATGGAACGGTAGAAGCAAAGTTGAGACCAAATACACCTCAAGAGCTGCTGAGTTCTATCGACAGCTACTTTCAAAAAAAGCCTCTAAAACCGCTGGATGTCGATAAAGCATTGAGTGTATCAGTCGAGGAACAGAATAGCCTGCATTCAGAAGAAGATTCAGAGTCTGATAGAACAATCTTTCAATCAGGTAAACACTTCCAATACGTGGTTCAACATTTCGACTATTCTGTGTTTTTCAGATTCTAATAATATAGCAACAACTTTTGTGCAGGATGCAAATCCTTTTTGCAGTGACGCTGACAATCCAAACGGCGTTACAAGATTGAAACTCGACAGCATGTGCACTGTTGATTAAAAAATGACGAATGAAGACTCAGAGTGCAATGGTTAGCTTTATAGCCTCTATTTTTCAAATAAAATACATTTACATATCGCTCAATCTTTGTAATGTCACAACGATGTCTATATGTACTTTCGTTGTCTATGTCAATTGCCTTAACCAATGTTAACTAAATAGTAAAAATTTGTAAATGCACCTGCTCTTTTGCAACCCACTTTTGTATTGTAAAGTTTCAATTTTCACTTTTGTTTGCCAATATTTTGTTCATGATTTATATGGTTATAGCTTTCTTTGATTCGGAATGTGATTATGATGTTAGCAGGTTGTGCTCAAAGACAGCAAAAAACATTTGACAGAATAAACAGCCATGCAACCACTGAAATGTGTCGATTAGTACTATTCATTTTGCTGTTTTATAACAAATTCATTTACATTTGTTTTACCCTTCAGCAGGACCATCAACGATTACTCCAGAAACCACCTCTACAGAGGAGGCAGCATCAGCATCAACAAAAACATCCACACCAAAAGACTTGACCTAAAGATAGAAGAAAATTTGTCATAGCAAGAAGAACCACAGCAGGAGCATTATCCCACCTTCAAAATCTTAACCAATTTTTGGCCACCATCCCACCTTCAAAATTTGTCAACTTCAAATCAAAACAGGTTAGCCTTATAGTGCAGGCAACATGAATGCGTAAATTAGTAAGGTCTAATCTTATCCAAAAAACAGGCACGCCGGCAACGCGGCGACCATCGCCAACTTACGTCTCGTAACAATAATTAATCAACTTTATAAAGCTAACACGTCTTTTTAAAATTCATAATTATCATCGTGTATGTTGTAAAATAACGTTAACAGTGTTGTGCTATATGAGTTTTTGTGAGGCATTTATGTGTTTAAATATAGTAAACGACAAGAGAAAAAATGATATCACTATAAAGTAAACGAGGAAAAAAGGATCCCGTAGCGTTGCGGCGGGGCACTGCTTTTGCATTTTTCATAACGACCACAATGACATCACAATGAAAGCAAAGCGAACTCATGAAAGCTTCCAACTTTCGGACACGAATTAGTCAGGTCTTTGTCCCCGTCAACGACCTTCAATGTGTTCTAGTTCTTCAAAACCGACTCGGAAACCATAGCAGCATGCAGTTTTCCACACTACATCAATGTATACAATATTAAATCCCGCATACCAGTTAACCAACAACACAATCTATGTATGAATGCATAATGAAGCCGAAGTAATTAAGAGTGTGTCTGCGCGGTGCTCTAATCCAGAAATCAACTAATAATAAGAACAAGCTGCTTTGTTCGTGCAGACATGATAATCAATGACAAAATTTATAGAAATGATACTTACATGAGTTTCGTGTTTCCTGTGTTCATCTACCATATGTAAGCGTTGAAGAAAAAAATTTCAATACGTTTCCAATTTTGACAATGTTGATTCAAGCACAAACTTATGTAGTAGGGCGAGCTGAATAGCACATGCATACACCGTCTCCTGTATAGTTACATACCGGTTCACTAACTGTACATTTGATTTCACCACCCAAACACACTGTTAGGAATATAAATATTCAGATGAAGGCTCGGTCACCCCGAGTATCTATTTAGCATTTACATAGCTCGTAGGCTTATTTATATTAGCTTAGTAATATTAGTATTAGTATTAATAGTATTAGTCTTATTTATATTTGTGGAGTGGGTCGGGGCTTTCCCCACTGTCAGCTCACTCCACAGCCCACTAGGGGCACAATATTAGTAACTATATAAGACCCTTCCCACTCTTGGGAAGGGTTGGAACTCTTCACAAAATTAATCTAACATTCCAGATTTTCTCTCTAAGAGTTTCCCTTTCTCTCTCTCTCTAAAACTTCTCTCTACAAACTAACTCCATGGGTTTCTTGATCTTTCAAGATCCAAGGCCACCGGAATAGATCCACACAATCAAAAGGTTAGATCTTACAATTGGTATCAAGAGCCATGGTTAGGTTCGTTTGATTATGCTTGGATTTGTGGTGTCCATTTTTATTGTTCTCATTTTTGTGGTTCGAATTTAATTTTCAAATTCTGGTAGGAATCTATTTTATTGTGTTAACTTTACTGTTCGTATTTCACAAACAAAATCTGGTCTATATATTGTTTTTGTTTTGGGCATTTAACAGTGTTAGCTAAGATTGAGTTTGGGCCCAACTTGTTTCATTTTCTCATTATTGTGTTGGGTCATACGTTTGACATCCGAATTGTGGTTCATTTTCTCATAAAGTGTTTCATTCTCTCACAACTGTGTTTTTCTTATGCGCATTTAAGAACATCCGGATTGGGTTACTTTTGGTTCAAAAATTAATGTTGTTCTTTCGGTTCGAACATGAAGTCATGAAAAGCTCACTGATTATGACTTTATTAACGTCTTATGCCGTATCTTTCTCGGTATTTCTGGGGTGTTGTGGCTTATTTGAGATGGTATAAGCTCGGTTTTGATGGTTGTTCTTGGTTGCTGTTTGTGTCAAAAGGTGATGTTCATAGTTGCGGTTTGTGTCTTGTTGGGATTGGTGTTTGGAGTGTAGCTGCAAAAAGGGGTATAAGACAAAACTGGGTGAAAGTGACAGCTTTGACTGGTCAAAGTTGCGGTTTGTCTAAGTTGCGGTTTGTCTCCTGCGGTTTGTCTCCTGCGGTTTGTCTCTTGCGGTTTGTCTACTCAAGACCAAATTGTTAAACAATCAGTACTGATATGCTGCCAAAATTTCTTCAAATGTTGCGATTTGTCCATAAAAGAATTAAAATGAAGAAGAGACCACTAAGACCACAACAAAATACCTAACTGTTTTGAACCTCAGTCCGATTAACCATCATCAGTCTAAGTGCACAAAACAAAAACAAATTTACGCAGGAATGCCAACAACAAATACAAACCAGACATTATCTATTACTAATTTATCACTTTCCTAATCCCATCCTCCTCAATCAACTCACCTCCCAATCTACGGTACAATCTGAGACGTTATAAGTAAAATACAAATGATCTTAGTCTTGCTTTGACTCGCACCTTGTATGGATGTCAAGATCTTATCGATCTTTGCAAGTCAAAACCAAATCCTCACAGATCCAAAATATTGAACGACACTCAAGCAATGAGATGATAACAAAAGGATCTCAGATTTTCTGTCGTGTGGAACAACAAATGTCCAAAGTCCTTTACAAGAAAAAACACACGATGAAAATACCATCATTGATCTTAAAGAAATTACTTAAAACGAATAGAAAAACAACATTGACCTCAGGTCCGTGAAACTCGTGATTAGGTCCTTAAAGATCTTAAGAGTTATACACGTTTGTCATCATTGGTCAAATTTCTTTCGAAGAGATACCTCTTTCAATATCCGAAAAATTAAAGAAAGGACAAAACAATCGTGTTTCATCCTTCTTTGTGTTCGGTTAAATGAAAATCAAATACAAAACATATGTCGAACCTACATTAGACCTTTCGAAGGATCCTCAAACCTTCAACGTAATTTCTTGATTCCAAATAAGGAATATAAGAAGATATAGGTTCGAGTAAGTTACTGGTTGTGTTTGTGTTTGATTGCTAATAGAAAGAAGAGGATTAGTTGGTGATGAAGATTGGGATTAGGGTTTGTGGGTGAGAGGCAGCTAGAAGAGAGGGGGGCGGATGAGATAAGGATTAGGGTTAGAATAATTTGGGATTAAGTGTATATTTTATACACAATGTCGTGGCTTATGACCGGGTTTTATTTTAATAAGGGTTTGGATTGGGCTATTGGTGTATGGACTGCAGTTGGATTCTCACTGGGCCGAGAATGATGATGATAATTTTATTGGACCAGCAACTTGAATGGGCTTTGACGCTTATGGTACTTTAATTACGGGGTGTAACAAAATGTGACTATAATTGATTGATATCAATAAACGGAATGGACTGGGTTTACAGATTTTGATGGGCCGTGAATGTTTATACATGGACGAATTTGGTGTGGTTATGGATTGGGCCGCAATACGCTGACATGATCTATCAAAATTGGTTATCCAAATTTACAAACTGAGGAGGACTTGGTTATATTTATGAATATCATCGGGATTACAGAGGAGGGGATTTGTCAACATTGTTCTATTAGTGCCTACGACTTGAGTGAGCCTGCAATTTGATCTTTGCAATTTGTGTTATAGCTGACAAATAACAATTTGTTTAAATTGCGATTTTTCAAGTTGCGTTTTGACTTGTTGCGACTTGACTGACAGCGATTTGACCAGTTGCGATTTGACATTGCGAGTTGACACTTGCGATTTGACTAATTGTGATTTGGTTGATTGCAATCAGACTTGTTGCAAGTTGACAACCTGTGACTTGACTTGTTGCGATCTGATCAAGTTGTGATTTGACTTCTTTGACTTAAATTTTGAAGATTAGTATTGCAATTCACTCTTAGTTATTCTTGTTGATTTCACGGTTTCTCTTGTAGATTTTAGAAAATCCCGCGAAAGATTCAATTTCTCGGTTTAAATCTCAAGAGCTGTAAAATCCCGTGAAATTAATTTTGGACAAGTAGGCTGGACATGAATTTTGACATAATAAAACTTACGAGGTTTGACTATTTTTTTGGGATAAGTTTGTGCTTCGAGATCGGCAGGAATTGGGAAGTTATGGTAACTTGGTTGGTTTGTTAATTCACGGGTTGGTTGTTGGTCCACGAATTGTAAGTGGATCTCTAAGTAGTTTTGAATACCTAGTAGATGGTTAGGATAAATCCGAACCAATCTAAGTGAGAAACCCTAGGTAATTGTTGATGTTAATGTGGAATCTTAACAAGAACAATGAAGAACACACACAGAGATATCACTAACTTCGTATATTGATTTTAATCACAATAGTGAACTCGTACAACTCACACACAGAACTAACAATCTTTAGGGATCCTTTTATAACACAAGGAAACCCTAATACTAACCGACTAAGAAGATATTCACAAATCTTCTATAAAGATACTTACACGTTTTGTATCTTTTCCTAACTTATCTCTAACAGACTTTCCTAACTTCACGACCAGACTTAACATTATAAGTCAACCAGACTTAAACATACTACCAGACTTAACTTTACATTACCAGACCTAATTACAAAGACAGACCTAACTCTGATATACTACCAGACCTAAGTTATCTTCTCTTGAATCGTATCATAATTCCCAACAATCCTCCCCTAACTTGATCTTCATGCTCCATGAACTTCAAGTTCTTCTGATTAAGCCTTCTGAGGATTGAATCTTGAACACTTTGAATTGTATTTAGGTCTTGATCCTTTCTAGCAGCTTGAATCTTGATAAGCTCTTCTGATATGATCTTTGCAGCAACATTGACTATATGTACATCAAATTCATTTAAGTTCCAGACTATTCTCATCACTTCCAAATGTGTTACCATCTGTGAGAGGTGAATCATTGAAAATGTAATGGATTTGAAATCTCTTTACCAATAGCCATTACCACTGGAGTAGCCAATGTTTTAGTGTGTAAGACCATGGTACATTAATAACCATATGATTTTTAGCAAATCATCAGCTTATCAACAGATTTGTTAAGTCTTTACCAAAAGCCGTTTGCTTCTGGACTAGTCAATTCTTTGATGGAAAAGCACCTCATCATGGTGAATTGATTACCATTTATGGTTTTCCACAGCCTTTACCACAAGCCATAACCTTGTGGGCTAGCCAACTCTTCACTTATCTTAGATATGGTGAGTTGAATACCATACAATTTTTGGCAAATTGTCAGCCATAAACGGATTTGAGCAATCTTTACCTGTTAGCCGTTTGCTCAGGATTAGCCAGTCCTTGTGTTGATGAGACAAGGTGGACTGATAACCTTTTGATGTGTTAGTGCAAAGCACCTCCACCAAGTGAGAAGTTCCAATAGTCTCACTCAACAACTTGTGAAAATTTACTTAATCCAGCATTATCTATAAAAGAAATAGAAGACACAATTTTTTTTTATCAATAGCAGACCTAAAAACAAAACTACAAGACTTAAAGATAACCTAAATGCTGGTAAGTACTCATACTTAACATACTTTACAGTTTGACCTCCCCTTAAGCCAAACCTCCCCTTAACTCAAACTAGGGGTTCATCATACCAATGTTAACTACCAGATAATTGAATCTAGGACCATCAAATGCCTTAGTTAACAGGTCAGCAACATTAAAATCTGTATGTATTTTCTCCACTCTAATCAACTTCTTTTCAAAGCAATCTCTAATGAAGTGATGCCTAATTTCTATATGCTTAGTTTTAGAGTGATATACTGGGTTCTTAACAATACAGATAGTACTCTTATTATCTATGTGGATAACAGTATTCATAAAATTCAAACCATAGTCCAGCATCTGATTCTGAATCCACAAAACTTGTCCACAGCAATGTGTAGCTGCTACATACTCAGCCTCAGTAGTTGAATTGGCCACAATTGTCTGCTTCTTGCATTGCCAAGATATCAACCTCCTTCCAAGGAATTGACAACCTCCTGTTGTGGATTTCCTATCCAGGCTTGCACCAGCATAGTCACTGTCTGAATAAGCTGTCAGGTCAAAAGATGACTCCTTAGGATACCAAAGGCCCAAATTTGGTTTGCCCTTTAAGTACCTAAAGATTCTCTTCACAGCATGAAGATGTGAAGTCTTTGGTTGTACCTGAAAACGTGAACAAACACAAACTGCATACATAATGTCAGGTCTAGAAGCAGTAAGATACATGAGGGAACCTATCATGGATCTGTAAAGATGCACATTCACATCAGCAGCATCTTCATCCTTTGTTAAAGGCACCTTGTTCTCCATGGGAGTGACTGCTGTCTTCACATTTGAGAACTCAAACTTTCTCAAAATTTCTGCAACATACTTGTCTTGAGAAATAAAAAGTCCATCATCCTTTTGTTTAACTTGCAGTCCCAAGAAAAATGTAAGTTCTCCCATTGAGCTCATTTCAAACCTGCTCTTCATTAAACCTTCAAATTCATCACACCAAGACTTTCTTGTTGATCCAAAAATGATATCATCCACATAAATTTGAACAAGAATGATATCCTTCTGGTCTCTCTTAATGAATAAAGTCTTGTCAATTACACCCCTGATGTATCCATGTTCTTCAAGAAACTGTGAAAGAGTTTCATACCAAGCTCTAGGAGCTTGATGAAGACCATATAAAGCTTTAATAACCTTATACACTTGATTGGGGTTAGCAGGATCCTCAAAACCAGGAGGTTGATGTACATACACATCTTCTTCAATAGTGCCATAAAGGAAAGCACTTTTGACATCCATCTGATACACCTTGAATCCCATGTATGATGCATAGGCCAAAAATAACCTGATAGCCTCAATCCTTGCTACAGGAGCAAAAACCTCATCATAATCTATGCCCTCCTCCTGTTTGTATCCTTGTGCTACCAACCTTGCTTTGTTCCTTACAACTACCCCTCTTTCATCCCTTTTATTCCTGAAGACCCATTTAGTACCAATAACTTTAGCTCCATTAGGTAGGTCTACAAGAACCCATACTTTCTGTAGCTTGAACTGCAACAACTCTTCTTGCATAGCTTCTACCCAACTTTCCTCCCCTAAAGCTTCAGAAACTGTAGTGGGTTCACTTTGAGAAAGAAAGCAAGCAAATAAGCAATGTTGCTGGTCCTTATGATTGACCCTTTGTTGTTGCTTAATCAGGCTAATGAGTGCAAGTGAATCAGACTGATGTTGCACCCTACTTCTTGTTTGAACAGCAGATTTGGGATCACCAATTATTTGACTCTTGGGATGAATGGTGTGGATCATGAGAGTGGGAGTTGGACTTACCTCCACTTCAGTGGGTAAGTTGTTGAAATCAGTAATAATACCTCCTTCATCATAGGAAGCCCCTTCAAAGATACCTTCATTAGGATTTGGAAATACTTCAAGTTCCGGCATCACAGAATCAGCACAAGCAGTACTTGAAGAAAGGTCTGGTTGAGCACCACTACCAGACTTTAAATGGGAAGTACTGGTAATGTTAGGGGATACTATTTTGCTAGAATCTTGAGATTTGTATTCAGAATCCTTTTCTTGAGAGGAAGAAGTCTTGATTTCTGCTTCAGCTGCAACAGACTTGTTCTCTGTAGATGGAATCACAACAAGCTCAGCCATATCATCAGTGTTCCCTGTATTAGAAGGATCTTTGGTACCTGCATTGTTAGTAACTTCTTTGGTACCTGCAATAGGGTTAATTTGATTCTCCTTGGAGACAGGAATATAATTCATAGAATCAGTTAAATAATCAATATCAAACATCCATCTATGACCAATTCCCTTGACATTGGGTTTCTCTTCAAGAAAGTTTACATGCAGATTTTCTTCTACTTTCTTGGATACTAGATTGTAAACCCTAAAGGCTTTACTGTTTAATGCATACCCAACTAAAAATCCTTCATCAGACTTTCCTTCAAATTTTCCAAGAACACTTAAAGTATCAAGAATGGTAACATGAAACCCAAAAGGTCTTATATGGCTAACAACTGGTTTATGGCCAAACATAAGCTCATAAGGGGTTTTATTTTGAGGCTTGGTCACTCTAACCCTATTAAAGATGTAACAGGCATTGCTGACTGCTTCAGCCCAAAATGTTATAGGTAAAAGTGAATCTGCTAGCATAGTCCTAGCTGCCTCAATAAGTGTCCTGTTCATTCTCTCAGCAACTCCATTTTGCTGAGGAGTTCTTGCATTACTGAATTGTTGCTTAATTCCTTTATTACCACAGAAGTCTAGCATGCTTTTGTTTTTAAACTCAGTGCCATTATCACTGCTAATGATTTTAACTCTTTTATCAAGAAGGTTTTCAATCTGCCTAATGAAAGTTTGAATCAAAGGAGTAGCTTCATCCTTCCTAGACATAAAGAACACCCAACAATATCTAGTACAATCATCTGTAATGACAAGGCAATAGCATGCATGATTTATACTATGGACAGATGTAGGGCCAAAAAGATCCATATGTAAGGTATGTAAAGGCTCAGTGATTAATCTTTCTAATTTAACCTTACAGGATGCCCTATGTTGTTTTCCCTTGTTACAAGCCACACATGTATGATCATTTTTAAACAATTTTGAAGGCAAACCTCTCACAAGGTTATTCTTCACAAGTTTATTCATGTTTTTGAAATTCACATGGCCTAACCTTCTGTGCCACAACTTAGATTCATCCAAAGTAGCTTTTGCAATCAAATAGGTAGCACCTTTTGCAGGATTAGATGCCTTCATATCAAAACTGTACATTTTGTGTTGTATGGGAACTTTAAGAAGAATCTGATGTTCTTCAGGCATCTTAAAGTCCAGAGTCAACACAAGACAATCAGTTTCAGTAAAAAGCACCTTATGCTGAGTATCACAAATTTGTGATATTGAGAAAAGGTTGAACTGCCCAAGTTCTTTTACAAAGGATACATTGTCAAATTCTATGTTGCCCACAATTATTCTTCCTTTACCAGTTATCTGTCCCTTGCTTCCTCCAAAAGTAACAGAACCTCCTTCGAATTCATGAAAATCATTTAGATAGTTCTTGTTACCAGTCATGTGCCCAGAGCATCCACTGTCAAGAATTCCTCTATCTTCCATATAGCAAAGTGGATGATCCTGCACAAAAAGAAGAGAAATTAGTTTCTCTTAGGAACCCAGGCCTGAGTAGGCTTGGGTCCGCCTTGTGGATCAATATGCTTAAATTTCTTAATTGAACCTGATCCACTATTGTTTTAGGATTTATACATGGATTTATTTTTGTTTGAATCCCAAGACATACATGCTGAGGTCTTAACAGCAGACCCCCCATTCCCCTTTAAAGGTTTTGCTGTTTGCTTTACAGCTTGTCTTCTCACAGGTGAATGAGTTTTATAAAAATTATTTCTTTGAAAATTTGCATTCACCTGAGGTTTTTGAAAAGGTTTTTTGGGTCTCACATAACCAGTGTTCACATTAGGCCTCATAAAATTAACATTTTGCCTATTCACATTAAAGTTTCTGTAGCCAGACCTAAAATTTTGTCTACCAGAATTAACATAAGAGTTAGGTCTGGTAGAGTTATTGAGTTGGACAGGTCTGGGAACAAACTGGTTGGCATGATTAATTCTACTAGCATTATTCCAAACTGGTTTATTTGAACCATGACCCATATTAACATTCCTTCTCTTTTGCTCAGCCTCTCTTTTCATTCTCTTTTCATGGAAGTCACAATCTCTTATTAAATGACTTAAACTTCCACACACAAAGCATCTTTTAGGAGCATAAGTATAACTACTCCTACTTTCTCTGTGAACACTATTGCTTCTAGGTAACTCACTCATTTTAACAGATTCCCTAGGAGTTTTTATGTGATTAACACAACTAGGTTTGACTGTCTCAGCCTTTGGTTCAGTCACTACAGGTTTAGTAACAACAGGTTCACACTTCTTAACAACCTTAGGTTCAGGATTCTCTTTTACCTCACTTTTTGACTCAGACTTAGAGTGATCAGAGGAACCATCAATAGATCCTTCAGAGTCATTGGATTGACAAGAAGAATACCTACTGGATTTGTCCTCTGAGGTGGTTGGTTCAGGCACTTGAGGACCTTTCTTACCATACACAAAGAGTGAATCATCCAACTCTTCTTTTTCAAGAGGAGTATAGTCATCACTCAAAGGTGGTGGTACTCCCTTAAAGTCACCAGTCTTAACAAACCTATTATATAAAGGCTTATCAGTATAGTCCTCTTCTTTATTCTTAAATATAGCCTTATTCTCATTTTCCTCATATCCTAAGCCACATTTTTTATTTGACTTAATTTGAGAATCCCAACAATTAAACAGGTTATTATTTGAATTATTCCACTGATCTACCCTTTTTCTCAATTCATCCCTCTCCTTCTGAATTTTAAGGCCCAATTGTCTATACCTTTTAAGCTTTTCATCTTGTTCATATATTTTATTAGCTTGAAAGTATAGTTTTTCATTTAAAGCAGCATGTTGGTTTTGAAGGGTGACCTTTTGTGCCTCTAATGTTTTTACAGCATTTTTATGTGCTAACAGATTTACTTCTAGGTCACCTATTTGTTCTAACTGCTCATCACACAAAGCCTTAACATGATTATATGAGTCAGTGCATAATTTAGAGCATAATGATACCTCATTACCAATGGCCATGAGAGCATGATCAGACTCCTCATTCACTCTTGGATGCTCACCCCAGTTGACTCCTCCAGCTTCCATTGTCAGCAGGCTCATCTGATTCTTTTCCATCTTCCCATCATCATCTCTTTTCCCATCAGCAGGCTTCTTCTCTGGACAATCTCTTGAAAAATGTCCATGCTTGTGACAGTTGTAGCATTCAACTGTCCTCTTTGTGTATCCCACTGGTGATTTGTTGTTGAAGTTGATGGTCCTCCCATATTGCTTCTGAAATCGTTTGACCCTTAAAGCAACCATGGCAATGTGCCATTTTATGTCCATCTCTTCAACTTCAGCATCATTAATCTGTTCTAAGTCTTCACTAATAAAGCTTTCATCTTCCGTTTGGTTGGCAAAGAAAGAATGTATCACCTCATCAGTAAAACTTGAAGCAGACCTTTCACTTGAAGGAGTTTCATAGATACTAGACCTAACACTACCAGATTTAACCTTGTAAGTACTGCTTTTGTTTTGTGACACAAAAGCAACATTTGATGAACTGGTTGAAGCCTGAGTGTTGTTACTGATGTCCCTTTCAAACATCCTGAGATTATTGTATAGGTCATCAGGTGTCATTGAATCTACTTCCTCCTTAATCCTCATCGCTACAGATACATTGCCCCATTCTGATGGTAAAGATCTAAGGAACTTGTGGTTTGCATCCTCATTTGAAACTGCTGCACCATGAACTTCCAATTGTGTTAACAGATGTTGAAATCTGTCATAGCCCTTCTCCAAACCTTCAGTCTTTGAAACACTGAATGTCTCAAATTGCTGTTTAAGAACAGCCTTTTGCATCTTCTTGGAGTTTGCATTACCTCCAAATCGTTTCTTGATAGCCTCCCACATCTCCTTAGCATCAAGGATGCCATGAAACCTTTGTAGATGCTCCTTAGGAATAGCCATAAGAAGCAAGGTTCTGGCCTTCTTTTCCTTCTCCACAGCCCTAATCTCCTCAGCAGATACTGGTGGCATTATTCTGATCTGCCCATCATTCCCTTGTGAAATTCTTTTCTTAGAATTTCCCTTTTGAATAACCTTCCACACATCACTATCAATGTACTCCAGATAATGTTCCATCTCCATGGCCCATATATCATACTCTTCTCTTTTCAGTAATGGAAGTTTTATGTTTGAGATTGTGGTTGTGGAATGGATGGGTTGTTGTTGTGTTTGGGAGTTACTGGTTTCAGTTTTTCCTTCATCTTCATGGTTTGATTTCTCATCCTCACTGTTATGGATTGAGAAAGTTTCAGTGTTAACAGGCTTATCGAATTCAGACATTGTGTAGGGTGATTTGAGTGAGAATTAGTTTTTTTTTTTAGATTAAGTGTTCTTCGAATTCAGAGTCTCTCGCCTTGCTCTGATACCACTTGTTGGTCCACGAATTGTAAGTGGATCTCTAAGTAGTTTTGAATACCTAGTAGATGGTTAGGATAAATCCGAACCAATCTAAGTGAGAAACCCTAGGTAATTGTTGATGTTAATGCGGAATCTTAACAAGAACAATGAAGAACACACACAGAGATATCACTAACTTCGTATATTGATTTTAATCACAATAGTGAACTCGTAGAACTCACACACAGAACTAACAATCTTTAGGGATCCTTTTATAACACAAGGAAACCCTAATACTAACCGACTAAGAAGATATTCACAAATCTTCTATAAAGATACTTACACGTTTTGTATATTTTCCTAACTTATCTCTAACAGACTTTCCTAACTTCACGACCAGACTTAACATTATAAGTCAACCAGACTTAAACATACTACCAGACTTAAGTTTACATTACCAGACCTAATTACAAAGACAGACCTAACTCTGATATACTACCAGACCTCAGTTATCTTCTCTTGAATCGTATCATAATTCCCAACAAATAGACCTCCGTAATCTCTGACGGGGAAGGGAATGATCTGGAATTGACATAGGTGACTGAGATGATGGATCTGGAAAATCTGATCGGGTCCTCCTCCGAGGTGATGGATCTGGCAAATCTGAGAATCGTAGACGGTATCCAAAATATACCGACATACGAGCAGTGTGACGGCTGGTGGATGGGATAGTCTAAGTATGTTGGGTGAGAGTGTAAAGCTGAGTTGGAGATGAACGGTGAGTTGTGGCATATCAGAGTAGGTATGGTGAGGTAGATACTAGAGTGGTGTGTGTATGCTGAGTAGCAACTCTGACAACCTCCATCAACGGGTCATCCAAAAATAGAACTGGTCTTCGCAACGGGGAAGTGTGTCCAGCAGCAAGTACCTCATCATGTGCATCGGAAGAGAGAGACATGGTCTGTGACAAATACAGTGTGGTATGTGTAAGTATATAGAAAATACTTATATCATATATGTTAAGTAAAATACTCAAACGACATAGTATAACACTTAATCATATAAGGCAAATAGCGATCAAATCATGGCAAGCTAGGCAGACAGGCATCTGGCGGTCATAAGGAAACGTTTTTCATAAACTGGTTATAGTTTAGGGTTTTTATAAACCTAGTTCTCTATAACCTAGGCTCTGAATACCAATCTATAACACCCCCAAAATCAGGATTTGCAGAAGCATACACATTTGGGTGCTACTAAATCGATAATCACAACACAAAGATATAGAGAACGGATTAAAATTCGTTTTAAAATAGTTTACATTTCCCAAGTTAAATTGTCATATATCAAGTTCAATTCAATTAAAATGAAGCCCATTTAACAAATCGGTCCCAAATTCAGAGTTCAACGCATAAGCAAAAACATTTCCAACAAACTTATGACTATTGCCATGCCCTGCCTTCAGTAAACACATTCTCAAATACCTGAGAAAAACATGCTAAAAGTCGGCTAACGCTGGTGAGTTCATAGGTTTAAAGTAAATAAGCACATATGGACCATAGCAAATAATTCAGCAATCACACTAATTTGGTATGCAAACACTAAGCTCATCCAACCGAAACTAGACAAACAATATGCCAAGCTGGCATAGCAAATAAAGGGTGCCCGCGAGTGTTAATCCCCAGACACTCGGCAAATTCCGACATGGTATACGTTCGCGTTGACCTGCCGGGCCAACCGAACGGGGGAGTCACCCCCAATAGATCTATTTATATCATACGTGCTTCCCAGCAGGAATTGAAGGTTGATGATAGTGGGCGCAATGGGATTCAAGCATACTTAGATTATCGGCATACAAGTGTGTATAAAAACAAAGTTCAATTTGGTCCATGAAAACAGTTTTGCATGTTTCTCATTTCAAGGTTTATAAAAGCAATACGTATAAAAATGGGGCTATAAACTCACCTTAATAACAATAGCAATCTGCTAATCAACAACAACACAGTGCAACCGCTCCGACACGCGACCTAGATCAGTATGGTAAGTCCTGGAGACATATTCGTGTTTTAAATGTTTTAACTCAAATGAAAAGTTTACGTGTGTCCAGTGCTCGTGTATTTCTTGCTTGCTGTGTGGTAAGGTACATTTCAAAATATTTTATCGTATAAGACTCTTTGGTGATGGCTCATGGTGAAAGTGTACGGTGAAAATACGTGCGACGGAACTTCCGTGCTTAGTGCTTGTCGTCGCAAAATGTGTAAATAATATATATATATATATATATATATATATATATATATATATATATATATATATATATATATATATATATATATATATATTTAATAATCAAGTATTTAATTAATTAAAACTTATAATTAATTAAATATGTATTGAATAATTAATATGATAATGGTGATAGTGAGGTATTATTATATTATAAATATTATGATTATTTATAATATAATGATAATTATAAAGAAATTTATAAGTATTTAATTTTGAGAAATTAAATAAATGTAAATGTTTAAATACCAAAAGTGTATTCACAAATATTATAAGGTCTAAAAATATTAATTTAGAAGAATTAATATTTTTAATAATAAATATAATCCGTTTCGTCTTTTAGTCGGTTTTCATCCGAAAATATTCTATGTTTTGAAATTTTAGAAAAATCGGGCATGACCCATTCGTTTACTCAAACTTTTCCATTTTTTCAAGTGTTGCAATTTTCGCAAATAATCCTTTTCGTTAACTATATTTGCAAAACTAGTCCAAAATGTATATTTATCGTTATAACTATATTTTTCGTTACGTTTACTTCTTAATTACCGTTTTTGATACAAAAGTCAATGTTTAGTCATAATACTTTCAAAAGTCAACAACTACAATTTTGGGTCGGAAAGCCCATTTATTCTTCTTATTGGGCTTAAGGTGTCAAAACGAGTCCAAAATGATTTTAATCGATATATAACGTTTTAATAAGTCCAAATATTTATAGAAGATCGAAAAATATTTGAAAACTCATTTTTGTCATCCGAATATTTATTGGGCCGAAAAGTCCATATTGGGCCGAAAAGTCCAAGTTTAGCCCAAAAGTCATTTAACCTTTTTAAGTTACGATATATATATCGTTAAGTTTCTAAAAATCAATTTAGCACATCAAATAAGCCGTTTGGTCAAAAAGTCATCCCATGGCCAAAAACACATGGCCTCGGCCCATTGTGTGTCGAGACCCTCATAAGCCCAAAAATTGTTTTAAACCTTTTAGTCCGAATAGTTTTCGTAACAATTTTTAAATAAGCCAAATAAGCACTTATAACTAAGCTATTAAGTCAAATGGTCAACCAAGGCCAAAACATATTGGGTTCGGCCCAATATGTGTCGTACGACCCTTTTGATCCAAATAAGCCAAAACACAATAAACTATAGCTTATTCAATAAGCTATCCAAAATAAGCTATTAAGCACTAATTTCACCATTTCACCACTAGATCCAAAATTTTATGTTTTTCAAAACCCCGATAGTTATTTCTTTCAAAAGTGTGCCGATTTATATATATATACATACAAGTGTATATTTCGTCTTAAACTCGCGTAATTAGCACTAATCACATTTGTATTATCAAACTAGTACCACAGGCAACAAGATTTACCACACAAGCAAGAATATCTTGTTGCCTGTGGTACTAGTTTGATAATACAAATGTGATTAGTGCTAATTACGCGAGTTTAAGACGAAATATACACTTGTATGTATATATATATATATATATATACATACAAGTATATATTTCGTCTTAAACTCGCGTAATTAGCATATATATATATATATATATATATATATATATATATATATATATATATATATATATATATATATATATATATATATATATACAAGTGTATATTTCGTCTTAAACTCGCGTAATTAGCACTAATCACATTTGTATTATCAAACTAGTACCACAGGCAACAAGATTTACCACACAAGCAAGAATATCATAACTTGTATAAAAATCACCAAAAAGTCGAACACCCATAAACTATATATCAAACCCTAGCTTTTTTCATTTTAGCAAAACATACATAATAAGTACTTGGTAACACTTTTAAACATCACAAGAACATGTAATGAACAAGATTGAACAAGTTTTGAAGATCCTTACAAAGTTTCAAAGAAATTCGAGAGGTAGAAAGACCCAAGAACACTCCAAATTGCACCAAATTTACCCAAGACACATTCCGATTAACCCAAAACACTTGAAAGTACACCCCGATTAGTTCAAACTTCACTTGATTTTTGTAGAACTTGAATTGTAAGGTTTAGCCGTGAGTTTTGAGAGTAGAAGAGGTAAGAAATGATATTGGTAAAATGTTGAGATGAAAATGAGAGTATGAAATGTTATGTGCACACTTAGGGTATAAAAACAACACTTGCTAAGTCATCATCCACTAATACATATATTAATAGGATAATGCTTCTTGTCTTGGTGTGGGGAGTGGCGGCAAATGACAAGGAACAAGGGGTAAATATTTTTTGGTTCCTCGTTGGTGTATCATGTGTCGGTTTAAGCTTAAATGTTACCGTAAAGTCCCGGTTTGACGTTTTTGGACACGTATACGCAAAGTAAAGTTTTTATTTACGTTTTTTTCAGAATAATAATAAAATATTATTATTTGCTCAAAAATATATTTATTTGACTGCTACCATATATACTGTGCTGTCGGTTCGCGTGTGGGGTTGTTTTTCAGTAAATACGAGAAAGCTTCTCAGTTAATTACGAAACTTGTCAGAAACTATCAGAAATAGAATAATTTAAGCTTACTGACAAAAATAAACTTTTTCAGCAGTAACTGTAAGCTACATTATGCGGGACAACTCCCAAAAATGCTTAGAAACATGCAATTGCGCGTAAAAATGCTCGGCTTAAAAGTAATAAATAAATATTTATTATTAACTTAAAATGTGAAAATTACCATTTGTCACATGATGTGTTCATGTTGTAGGTATAGATTATGTTATCAAGTTTTACATTTATATTTAGCCGACTTAACCTATAACAAACACTAACGGGCAGTGTACCCGATCAATGTAGCCTAGTTGGTAAGCAGAGTGTCGATCACTAAGAGTGAAACGTTAATACCTAAGTATCTATCAGTATTTTAATCCTAATGTTAGTTCTTGTTAAACCTAATCTAACGCAAAGGGGTTTTCAGCCTGTGAGACTTGCACAATGTGTAGATCAAGTGAACAGTAAATAAAGTGAAGAAAGCAAAGAGGTAATTCACACACACGTACACAGATAAAAAACAGACATAGATAAGAGGCCTGATCGATAGTAAGGAAGACTTGTCAACCGTTTAAATGCTTAGCTGTATAAGATGAGTACTAAAATCTATTCTCTCTCAGTGGAGTCTTAGGATGTGCGTGCATTCACTTAATGATTACTAGGTTTATATATTATTTATCCCTTTTACAGGCTTACATTAACTATGCAAACGATGTTAATGAAGTAATTGTGCGAGCCTACGTCGACAAGGCACGATAAACTCAATATGTAATCAAAACACATGCATAAGAAACAAATAAAACATCAAATACTATGTATAAAAGCTGGAAACAATTAAGTCCGATCAAATAGTGAAAAAGACCCTAACTCAATAATTAACAGATTGTTAATACAAGTAAACGAATCTTCCTATGAATTAAAGTACTAGCAGGACCTTCTTACTGCTCTGAATTCGTCCTTTAGGTTGTGTCTGGTGCTGCCAATTCGTCCTCCTTCGTGTTGTGTTCTCTCCCTTTAATTTGGCTGTCGAATGGGGCATTTATACATTCTGTAAATAGGATCGATACGGCATATCTATTAAGTTGATACGCCGTATCTAGGTAACTTCTCGTGGGGTAGAAGATTATTATATTCTAGAATATTCGTACACCGCCTTAGGATACGGCGTACCTTCAATCTTTATACGGCGCATGTTCTTCGATATCTTGGATTATTTGTTGAAGTCTTGAGATTGATACGCCGCATCTCTAAGATGTCATGCGGCGTATCTGGGGTAGAATAAGTCAGATCTTCGTATGTTGACCAATGTTTCATATACGGCGCATGGAAAATCCATGCGGCGTATGCTTCAAATTCAGGCAATAGTCTTCATATTCGTCTAAGTCTTTATGTACGGCATATCTGTCTAGAATGATACGGCGTATCTTCCTTCAGTTCAGTAGACTTTTCCAACTTGATCCATTTTGCTCCATTTTACGTCCAAAATAGCTAACTTTCACCAAATGCTTGTTTATAACTGAGAATTACAAAAGTAAGTGATTAATTATCAATTCTCATATAAAATAATATAAAGCAAGTGAATAACATAGGATAAATGATGCCAATAAAATATAGTTATTTGATATCATCAGGAACGAACCAAAAATAGGGTTTTTAGTAGGGTTTAAGGATCGGTTAGGGTGATACCATGTAGATTGATAAAGTGTTTCGTGATTCATTCATCAAACCGAATAATACATATATTGCATACAAACCCAAACAAGGGATACCCGGGCCTTAGCCCATACAAATTAGACTTGGGCTTTATCAATCATACGACTTACATAAGTGACCCTTGATGCAACACTTACGGGTTCAATTTGTAGTCATTGCGAGTAGAAAAAAGAGTCTATAGGTTAGAACGAAAAATGATAAAAGTTTGAGAATGAAACAATATTTAAACTATTAATTTAGTGATAGATGTTGTTACCTATTTTATTCAAGGGTATATTGAATATAACAAATTACTCATTTTAAGTTTTATGTTTCAAGAAAAATTATACGTGCTTTATATATAGTATAAATAACAATTAATTTACTTAACCAAACTTATTTACAATATACTTAAGTCACATATCTTATAACAAAATTAATTCCATATGAATGTCTTAAAGTGAAAAACCATAAAAAGAAAACCAGTTAAAAAGTCTAAATAAAAAGTTTAACAATACCATCATTTGCATACTTACATTTTAATTTAATTTAATAGTAAGTACTAACAAATCTTAATACTAATTTTTGTTAATAAGTTGACGTTAAACACTTGAGATGAGAACAATAGACAATAAATAAATGCACAAATTGTACAAAAATGTACCCAACTTATACCCAATTTCAATTAAGGTACTTCACTTTATTTTTCTCAATTTAGTTTATCAAACTTTTTTTTTATTGCAATGTAAGACTACCAGCGGGTTCCCAAGTCATTTAGATGGTTACTTAATTTTCCAGCGACCAGTTTTTCGGCGACCCACCACCACCACCTTCTTCTATGACCAACCATAGCCGGCTGTGGTGGTTGTGTTGTGGCTACTATCGCCACTATCTTGACGAGACTTGGGTCCCCTATTAGCAATGATGATGTGTGTTAGTGCAAATATTATGATATTTAATCTATACAGTCTCGTTTTTTTTGTTGATGACAAACCATGTAACTTGTAATACATAACGTAAAATGTACAAGTTACTCGTAATCATATTTGGTCTCGACATACTTTCTACACCTCTCGACGTCTCAAGTCCTTGTATGCTACAACACAGGTTCGTACATGTTTGTTATGTTGCGTTATGATTAATTCCCTAACAAACCATTAAACACATCTAGTAAAATAGTTTACATAAAGCCAAAACCATTTTTATAAAACACTTATAAGTAAATTTTGTTACTTACACTTTTGTAAAAATACATAGTTAAATAAAACATATAAATGGCTTAGACTATCCATAACCCAAAACCCAAGACCCATAACCCAAAACCCATGGCCCATGTGCATTAATTACATCATGCATTAAATGTCCATTACATCATGCATGACGTCACAATGGGTAAAATCCATGACCCATGACCCAAAGTCCATAACCCATGACCTAAGATGTCTTGGACATCATGCATGACATCACAATGGGTAAAATCCATGACCCATGACCCAAAGACCATTGACCAAGTCATCTTTACAAAAAGACTCACCTTGAAACTATCCATCACCATCACTTGCTCATCTTGAACCAACTTCTCTTTTACCTAGTAAAACTTGAACTCTCATCACCTCTACCACCACTCCTCCACCACAATTCACCACACTTCATCTCATCCTTTGTTGAACTCTTTAGAAGATTTACCTCTGAGAACTAACAATCCTCAACCACAACCTACTTGTGTCAACCATAACCTACTAGTGTCTCACTACCACTACAATTCATGGTTGTTGAACCATCTTCCACAAGCATCTATGTTGTCAAAAGCTAAGTGAATTTCGTAATGAAATGCGTCTTGTTCCTATATACATTCTTTCAACCTTGAACAACCTTACAACCTTACAACCAACCACGATGATGCAAGTAGTAGGATTACACTTCTCGAAAGTCGAGGCATATATTACACTAATCTTTTCTTTGTAGGTTCATACATACACTTTGATGTGTATGGCATTCTCGGCTATGGACGAAATTTTTCACTAATTACGTTTCTTTTTAGGTTCACTCATATACACGTTTTCGTATATGGCATACTTGTCTCCGGATGAAGTTTACTTTTATTTTGGTAGGTTCTTCTTGACGCCCTCGAGCAAGGGGAGCTTCCGTCGAGCATCTATAGAGTGCATCATATTACTTGTCAAAGGATTTATATAGTTTTGCACTAATTCTTGTTTGTAGCCTTTCTATCATACCTTGACGCCTCGTACAAGGGGGAGCAACCGTCAAGGGGGAGCTTGCACGCATTCACATCATCTTCACTCTTCGACATTCCTTTGTGTTTCGAAAAAAGGGAGATTTCTTTCTCATCATATATTCTTTCTATTTCTTTCCTTGTACAACACTAACCTTGATATAGGTTAAGCCTCAAAATTTGATCCATTGGTCCATTGGCAACAAAGGTTAATCAACTAGGAGGGACAACGACCTTAGGGGAGCAATAAGGGATTTCAATTTAACTTCACTAGGGATGATGCAAGCTCGCCATTCTTGGGAGAAATGAAGTTTAACTCCAAGGACACACCCTTTTTTGTAGGTCCTAGTTAATAATGTAAAACACAATCTACTCAACTAGATTAATCACGATAATCACGACTACAACTACTACTTAAGCTACGAAATGTAAACAACAATAAGTAAATAAAATACGAGAGAATAGAGATGAATAGAGAAGAGATTAAGAGAAAAAGAGTCGGATGATTAACATTCATACAAAAGAGTAGCAAGGCTTACGCATAGAGAATGAATAACCAACAACTAGAATGAGCACCTAAGCACCCTATTTATAGGCGTGAAGATATGGCAACATTTGCTTAGGATGCTTCTAGAAATAATTACAAGGCCACATGGTCCATGGGCTACTAATGGACCATGTTCTTAATGCATACTAATAACCCATATTTTGAGCAACTTATATTACGCATATGATCAAGACTTGAAATGAAATAAAAGGCGTTCCCAACAATCTCCCCCTAAGTCTTGGTCATCTTTGTTGCTCGACGTCATCTTTGCTTCTTGGGCTTCAGACGTCTTGATAATCTTTGTCCTTTGTTCTTGACTTGAAATGTTATGATGTTGTCTCGATCTGCCAATCTCCAACGTCTTCTTGTCTTCTCCATCATGCTCATATATCTTTGACTTTTGTTTTGTAGCTTGTTCTTACTTTTCAATCTTTATCTTGAGAAAGGTTGTAGTGCTTGAACTTTTGACTTTACTTTATCATTTGTTGAACTTTTGTTATTTCTGAGTCTTTGAGAGAACATATCTTCAGGACATGAGCATGATGGAGTCTTGATGGTTAAACTCCAAGTCTTCATGATCCTCCATAGCAGCAGCAGCACGAACCAACCGGCACTTACAGGCTCAGACTTCAAGATTGTCAACAGCATAGTGTGAAGACTTTCTCTAATCCTAGCCCAGGCCGTTCTGAACCGGATTCCCCCGAAAGGGATAACACGGACACACCGAAGTGCACCCACGATTCAGTGAGTCGCTGGAGATCACCCCACGACTGTAGATCATTTTGGAACAGACACTAAGCGTAACCCACAAGGAATTACCGAAGTGACCTGTTGTCAGGGTTGTTTGATGTTACCCTGGCAGGATTTCCATTCTATCACTGAGAATCACAATTGTGAATTCTCTCAAGAATTTTCTTGGCAGATTGCTAGGATCTGCGAAGGACACTTTCCTAATTTACAACGGATGCCCATGATGTAGAACACCAGTGTAATTCTAAGTGTACCTAAGAGATCTTTGATGAATCTCATGGCTCTAGACTCAATTAGTGCACATTTGTTTGGTCGTCGGAAGCGTGGAGCAGATTGCCTCCTTTTCAATATCAACACTCTCGTAATGAGAGGTCGATAGGTTATGAAGGGTTCTCCGTGTGAATGAAACAAATATCTTTTGAGAGACACTTGAGTGGCTTAGAAGGTTTAGTGCAGTGCGTCACTGGGTCCATGACGTCTTTTGTATTCAATACCGGTGATGCTCAGTCAACCAGTAGATTATGTATTGAACCCGGTGTCTGCCCTAAGGTTAAACAAATGGAGGGCTATTTCTTTTCACCCTTTTCTTTGCTTTTCTTTTTAATTCTTCAACCCCTTCTTTCTCCTTTCATTCATTTTCTCCTTTTTTTTGTATCGTACCTAGGACTTTCTGGTTCTAAACTATGAGAATTGTCCTTGGGTAGATCCCTCCGGCTCTGGCGGATCATAGGACGGTTTTACTAAACCTTAGTCACCTTATTACTCCATGACTATCCTATGTTGATGCCATTTACCAAAACCTTTGAAAATCTCTCAAAGTGTCGATGATAGAAAAAAAAAAACATTTTATTGACACCTTGAGAGTTTTGTGTTTTTCAGAAAGACTCCCCCTTAACATGTGCTCAAAAGTAATTAATTTGAAATTTGCACATGCCGGGAAGAGTAGGCACTTTTGAATTGATAGATTTTCAATGAACATGATCATCGCGAGACACGCTTAAATCACTAGTAGAACTAGCTTGAAATTATTACCCGTCCATACCACATTCAAGGAAAATCGCTCGAAATCGGTACATTCTACTCAGACATGTCCTTTGCGAGACAAACTTACATCACTAGATGAACTGGCTTGAAATTATTACCCGTCCGAGACATGTTCTTTCGACTACTGACTTTCCTACCGTCAATTCGAGGGTCAATTCTGAGTCGAGCACTTATGAGATTCCAGCCTTGAGACACCATATTTTGATCATATTTTACTTCTCCCCCTCAAAAATAGCATACTCATGATGTTTTTGAAAAACTTTTATGATTAAAATATGCTGTTTTTGAGTTTTAGGGAAGAATTTCAAGAACTTTTGTTTTTTAGAATAAAGATTATATTTGCAAATACTCCCCCTTGACGAGGGAATACTTGTTCTTATGAGCAGAATGTTTGAAAAAAACTTAGAAAACATTCCGGTTTAATTCTACTCATAAGAAAGAAGCTTTCGCTCCTTTGATCAGGTTTGAGGCACTGAAGCGTACCTCAGGGTCCTTTCTTTAGGGTCCGGGTTGTGCACTGTTATGTGTACACAAGCCATAATGTCACAGGCATATGGTAAGAATAGTGAAATAAGAATTGATGAATTATGAACTCAAGTGCTTACATCAACCTCCTTTGCTAAACATTGTGAATTCTGGGTCCGTCCTTTGATATAGTCTGATAGGAAATGGTGGACGACCGCCAACATAACTCTCTAGTCTCCTAATCTGATCCCTACGGTACAACCTTCTTTCAATCTTCAAGATGAATTGCATCACTTGTTTGAGCTCATTATGTGTCCACCTTGTTGACTTTTTCAACTCATGATCCCGAACTCTAAGAACTAACCCATCTCTAACGTTTTTCAGCGTATCATCACAGAATTTATGAATCTCGTGATATGACATGAAATGGTTTGTATGTGTTGCACTTCTGTAGACGAACCCAAAGACTGGGTGTTTCTTCATGGTATATTGAGCATCGCGGTTGTTTTCCAAGAACATTATGGGCTCAACGAGATTCAACTTCTGCTGATAACTTTCCACTCCTAACTGAAGATCTTCTACTCGTTCTTTGATTATCGTTCTTCGGATGAAGTGGCAGATAGTCACACTAAAAGCATACTGAAGATCGGTAGAGAGATGTTGCAGTTTTCCTTGTATTTTGATGAGGTACAAGTCTTCAATATCATTGAGACTCAAGTCAGGAAAATTTGCTTCTAAGAACGAGTAGAGCAGGTTGTCATGTCTTCTGACGGTGATCTCAGATAAGAATGTGTAATCATACTTCTTCGATCCTGAAACACTAATCACTGCCGTGATCCTGAGGTCACTATAGACTTGTTCACGAGACTTCTGGCTAAGTTTATACTTGTACCAGTTTTTCCTTTTATCATACCAGTGATGGATTCCTAATTCAGCATCACGATCATAGATCACTTGTTGTTTGATGAAGATCTTCTGGTGAATTTCAGCTTCCTCAATGGCAGGATTTTGGTAACTTGCTGCAGGAGTGAAGGTAATTGAAGTTGCATACTTCATTTTGCTTAATGCTCCATGCATGAGTAGTTCAAGATCTTTGTTGAAAAAGAACTGGAAGGGGATTTCTGAAGTTCCATGAGGTTTTCTGATCACGGGTAGTGGCTTAGTCCAGTATGTGATGTACGGATTGTTTTTGTTGTCACGGCCACCCACCCTGAGTATGTCTGGATTCGTCCAGTCAAACTCACTTGACATTGCACGAGCAATGTTTTCAAGGTGATACTCCAGCTCAGCCGCATTTGCAGATTTGTCTTTAAGAAGAATGAAGGCATCATTTTTGATCCTACGAAGTTCTCTCTTTGTCATTTTCTTCACATTTAAAGTATGTTTGATTTTGTGTGTAAATTCAAACGTACTGTCTTCAACTTTAGAAGCTTCGTCTTCTTGGATCTGAGCATTGGCAAGTAGATCAAACCATTCATTGCCGTTCACATCTTTATCTTCATCAAGCCATGTGACAAAAGCTGGTTCTTTGGAGGTTTTCTTGCTGCTTGAAGGTTTTGATTTTGGTGGTGATGGTGGTGGTGATTGTGGCTGATCCTCTTGTGGTTGAAAATCTACGTTTTCTGTGGAGAAGTGCTCATAATGATGCTCTGTTGCTGTCGGACCAGATTCTGGATTCTTTGGAGGTTGAGAGGATGTTGTAGTTGTTCCGGTGGGCTCTGTAATGTGAATCCCAGATCCGCTACCAGTCTTTTGTTTCTTTGTAGTGGTGTCTGGATCTAGGTCATCATTATCACGTTGACGCTTGCCTTTATCAGCTGCAGTCTTACATGATTCCATGTTTGCTCGAATAGCATCCAGGATGGGAATTTCAGTGTAGCTGAGGGTGGATTGTGCAAGCAATTTGGTGATGAGGGCGTCTTGAAGTTCTTCAACTGAGTATTCAAGAAGATGTTTCTGTTGGAGTGCTAGATCTTTGACCTTCTCATCTACTTTTGTGTTGATGTAAGCTTCAATATTTTCCTGAATATCTGGCAGAAACTTCTTGACATAATGTCTCGTGTTGGCTTTGACTTTATCGCCTACATCATAAGCTAGAAACTCATCCATTTTCAGCTTTGTCTGCTGCAGCTCTCCCATTTGTTGAGACAAATTCTTGACTAAGGTTTGCATCTCAGCCAGTTGTGCACTCGTTTGGCTAACTTTCTTGGCTTGGGCGAGTTTAACTGCTTTCTTGAGTTTCTTTGCAGCAGGTGAGACAACCTCCACTCTAGTCACTCGAGCTATTCTTCTCTCATTCTTACCTTTTATGGTTGATTTGATTTGTTCAGAAACTGTTGCTTTGGCTTTTGGTGATGGTGATCTTGAGGGGGATGGAGTGAGTAAAGGGATTGATGATTGTGATTTGGTATGAGTAGAGTCCATAGGAGATGAAGATGGTGGTTTTGGATTCGAAGGAGGTGACCCAAGAGGTGTTGTAGGTTTTGGTGATGATATGGAAGTAGATTGAACAGGGTTAGATGTCTGCTCTTGGTGAGGTACATGAACTACCATAGCAAGTTTAGATGGAGGGACTGATAGTGAGCGAATGTAGCTATCGGCTTCTTTGGTTGCTTTTTTGTCTTCTTCCTTTTGCTTTAATGCTGCTGCATGCTCAACCTCAAGTTTCTTTGCATCGTCATTAGTTTTCTCTCTAAATATTTCCCGTTCTTCTTCTACATTCCAGACCATATCATCATTATAGTGTTGTTCCTCCTCCTGGTCATTGTTAAACATGGAATCTGAAATTTCTTTATCGGTTAAAACTATGTTACTCTTTTGATCTTTCTCCTTTTCTGACATTTGAGCTTCCAAGTCGGGTTGATTAATCGAGCTTGGTGGTTGAGAAATAACAGATTCAGCCATCTCGGGTTGAATAACCGTATCATGCTGAACTGTGGATGTAGCTGCTCCAGACCCTCCGGGTTGATTAACCGGATCAGAGTGGATCGAGGCGGCTTCTTGAACAGTTCCTGATGCTCCAGCTCCTTTCTTTTCCTCATACTCCCTCATTTTCTCAATTGTCAATTTTGCCCTTCTGGCTTCATCTTCCTTTGTTGACTTCATACTCGCCTTCTTTGCATTAAGAATATCGAGCTCATTTTGAAGTTCAATTTCTGCATCTGTCATTTTAACTGTAACTTCTTCCTCTGATTCTATTTCATCTGAGTCAGTTTCCTTTTCCTCATGTATCCCAACTTCTTCCACTCTGGGTTTTGGTTGAGTTGGCACTCTTCTTTTGAATGTTCTTGGATGTTTCTGTGGTTGTTTTAAAGCACTAGAGGCACTCCCAGTCCTACTGCTTTTAGAACGAGTTTTTGTAGAACCCGTTCCTTCACGATGCTTAGAGAACCCGACCTGGCCTTTGCTGTATGCATAGTCATAGTCTCTGTAGGCTTGAGTCTCCTTGATTTCCTCGGTCAACAATTCTTCCGGTAGTCTTGATCCTTGCTTGTGAGTACTATCTTTAGGAAAATAGACTGACTTGATAGGCTTATCCATCCTTATCACATGAAGTTCCCTGTCTTCAGGTCGAGGAGAGATGTCGGAGTTCTTGTCAATGAGATAGCTGATCAGCATCTTTGTGTAACGAATGAATGGAATTCTTGTAACTGGTTTCTTACAGCCTCTTATCTGAAACACAAGATCTTCCCATATGAGTGCAGCATAGTCCAAATTTTTTTTGTTAACTATTCCCCAGAAGAGTTGAACATGTGAAAGTCTTGGGTGCTCATGCCCGCTATCTCTTCCTGAAACCGAGCGAACCAAAATGTAGTAAATGGCTCTCCACGGTTGTGGAATTGATTTAGCATTGATGCTTGAAATTGTAGTGAGTGGAAAATCGGGATTCTCATCATAACCAATGTCGAGAAGAAACTTGAGGATATCTTGTTCAGATGGTACAGGCCAAAATATGTTTGATGTTTCAGGTGGATCTGGTAGGGATAAGGCTTTGCGTAGGAGTATTGGTGTGACTTTGACTTGTTTTCTGTCCAGAGTGCATGTGAAATATCTGTTGTAGTCATCGAGATCAATGGTACTCCACATTTGATGAATGTACAGTTCTGGGACATTATCTGAATTTTCCAAGATGCTGTTGCATTCATGTCTTCTGAGAATTTCAATGGCTATTTGGCAGCTTGTCTCAGCACATTTGATGTTGTCAAACACCACTCTTGCATTGTTGTTTCCATACTTAGCCTTGTAACCTTGAGGAAACAGTTCTTCCTTAGAGATCATGGGTAGTGGTTGTTGTACTGGTGCAGACATTGTGAAAAATCTGAAACATCATTTAACACCAATTTGAAAGATACATATGGGTTAGCATTAGTTAAAACTTAATGATTCACATGAGATCCTTAACTTAGCATGATATTTCAAATTTATGACACAAGTTGAAACATAATTTCGGAAAAAATTTACAATTGCGAAAGCTTTTAACAATTGCGAAAAAACTTTTGACAATTACGAAAAACTTTTGACAATTGCGAAAAAGTTCTACAATTGCGAAAAACCTTTACAATTGCGAAAAACTTTTCCAATTGCGAAAAACTTTTCCAATTGCGAAAAACTTTTCAATTTTGAAAACTTCTTATACAAGAAATTTCGATACCCTTTGAAGACGTATGACTCAGCAGATTTTTCGCATTTCATATTCACTTGAGATTATGTTATCTGCATGTTCCAGTGGAATCCTATGAAGTTTCTAAGCATTTTGACCAACTTATAACAACTTCTAACCACACAATCCTAAAAATCAACCTGAACGTGCACTCGTGTTCTTCATAAACCCTTAAAATCAATTAAGCATATCTGATGTATCTAGGTTCAATCCAAGGCAACATTTACTCAATTCAAGGCATAACAACAACACTAGAACACATTAATTACACTACAACACTTGCACATGATTTTCCCTAATTCGTACGCTAAAACCCTAAATCAAGAACATTCAAATTACAAGTTTCTGGGTTCAATTAAGCATGCATACATGGATTACAATCATATTCTAAGCATAATCGTACCAATAAACACATCACAAACACTTAAAATTGAGTTTCCCCAATTTTACGCAAACCCTAGATTTAAAACAATTATTTCTGACAGATTCAACCGTTGGATTGTAAAATCCTTTAAAACCATTGCTTAAGATCATGTTATAATCGTTAAAACACTCACACTTTTGATGAATCTTTAATCGATTTGCAGATTGAATGTGGGCCGTTGATTGGTTTGGTGATAGTATTTACTGCGTACGTGATTATGTCAGAGAAGTGGTTGAGTGAATTAACTGCTGTGATATATTCTTCTTTTATTTGAATTTAACCTTTGTCACTTTAACACCAATAGTCCCTAATCCTTATGTTTTTGCAATTAAGATCCTAACCACTTAAGTATTTTCACTTAATACATTTGGCACATAACACAAAATCCTAGATTATCACCATCATATTATTTTAGAAGCAACAATTTTCAGAAACCATGCAAGTACAGATTTGAAAAATTATGAAAAAATTTATGTCTCCCCCTCAACACTTGTTTGAAAATAATTCATGATGGTTAAGAAAAATGAACAAAGTGTTGATAAGGATTGTACTTGCATTTTTTTTAAATAGATATTTACATAGATAGTTTAGATGTTTGACTCATTTAATTGTTTTTGAGAAAATTTTCCAAATCACTCGGAGTCAAACATCTCATACCAATCCGGTGAACCAAATCCACAAATCTTGCATGAGGCAAGGCTTTTGTGAACAGATCCGCAAATTGGTGTTCAGTACCCATAAAATACAGTTCAACAGTACCCTTTTCCACGTGCTCCTTGATGAAATGGTACCGGAGATCAATATGCTTGGACTTGGAATGCTGCACGGAGTTGCATGAAATGGCAATGGCACTCTTGGATTCACAATACATAGGAATCTTGTTGAGTACGTATCCGTAGTCCATCAGTTGTGATCGCATCCAAATGACTTGAGCACAACAGGCAGACATGGCTACATATTCAGATTCTGTTGACGACAGTTATGTGCAATCTTGTTTCTTTGACTGCCAAGAGACGGGCTTGTCACCCAAAAAACTGTACTCCTCCAGATGTACTTTTTCGCGTGTATAAACACCCTGCATGGTCAGCGTCTGAAAAAGCTACAAGTTCAAAGCCAGAATCCTTTGGATACCAGATCCCCAAATTAATGGTTCCCTTTATGTATCAAAGGATTCTTTTAACAGCTGACAAATGTGTTTAAGTAATAAAAAGACTGCTTGGGAACAATTCAGTAGCAATATTGCTATTGCTCTCATTTGCTTGTCTACAAACAGAGTTTTTAACTTTTCAAAATATATTTTTGAGGGTATGGCATCAAATGTTGATAGTAAAGCAAAGTTTTTAATGTATCCCAGGTTTGTTCAAACAATTTTAAATAAAAAGAAAAACCTGCTTACAGAACCAACTGAAATTTTTGCTACGCCTAGTCTACAATCAAAGGTTTTTCAAAATATGACTATGGCTAATAGACTTTTTGAAGGGGAACCAGTTCCATTGTTTCCTCAAATGATTCAAACTGAGTTGGGTGAAGGTTCAGCAGTTCCAACTGATCCCCATCACACATCCACTCAAGTATTTGAAACAACCCAACAACCACCTATCACTTATAGGAGAAGGTCTAAACCTAGTCTAACTAGGGTTGTGACTGAATCCTTGCCCAAAGATTCACCTCTCATAGCAGGTAATACAGCTAGAAGTGATGAGGGTAGTTCTTCACAAACTGAATTGACGGCTTTATGTAGCACGTTAGAAACCAAGGTTGACACTTTGGAGAAGGAGCTAAAGCAAACCAAGGAGGAATTCAAAGCTCACAAGGAGACTTTTGCCAAAGTCTATACAAAGCTAACAAAAAGGGTAAAGAAACTTGAAGAACAGTTGAAGAAGAAAAGGGCAAGAGTGATAATGGATGACGATTCTGATGATGATGATTCAGACGGTTCAGACGGGGATGATGAAAATTCTTCCAAACAGGGGAGGAAATTTGGTAAAGAGAGGAAATTTGGAGATAAGGATAGATCAGGATCTCAGGGGAGGTATGAAGAAGGTTCTGAACAAGATCAAGGTTTTGATATTGGTTCAGGTTCTGGTCATGTTCATGAAGAAACAACTGAGACACATCAAGTAGTTCCAAATGAAGAAGCAGTTCAAACTGCTGAGACAGAGCAAGAGACAGAGCAAGAAACAGTTCAAACTGCTGAGAAAGAACAACAAGCAGTTCCAACTGAAGAAACTTCTGCTGAACAAGAATATGAAAGGAGAAGAGCAAATAAAGGGAAGAAGCCTATGACATCTGAAGAAGTGGATGCTGCTTATGAACTTGAAAGGCTTAAAAGGTTGAAACCAAAAACTTAAGAACAGATTGATCATGATGCAGAGGTTGCAAGGCAAATGTTAGAAGAAGATTTGGCTGGAGAGGAAGCTAAACAAGCTCAGATTGCTCATGATGAAGAATTTGCAAGGAAAATGGCTGCTGATGATATAAGAAATATAGCTGAATTCATGGAAAGAAAAAGATCAAATGAAGTAAATCAAGAAGAATTCAATGAACAGTTACAATATTTTCTGGATTCTTATGTGATTGTAAGAGCACAAGCTTCAATGGTTCTTAAAGATAAAGAGTTGAATGAAGAAGAGAAGACAGAGGAGCTTAAGGAATTTTTACTCAAGAAGAATGGAGTTGCAATGTGGGAAGATCTGATTCATAGAATAAGAGAAAGACAGAAGTCAGGGTACAAGACAAAGTTACCAACAAAGAAGGAACTTGTTGAGGATATGAAGCATTATTTGAAGAACTCAGCAAATTACTCAATGAAAGATTTCAAGGGAAAGTCTTATGCTATCATTGAAAAAGAATTCTGTGAAACTTATGCTATTTTGAATTCTCCAAGAAGAAGTGTCAAAACAGGTAAGAAGAGGGAAGCAGAATCTATGGAATCAGAAGTTGCTAAGAAACAAAAGTCTGATGAAGAAGGATTAACTGATGAGAAGATCAGAAGCATGATGGTGATTATTCCAGAGTCTTTTTACATTAAACCTTTGCAGGTCAAACATCCAATTATTGACTGGGAAGTGTTTACTGATGGAAGAATGAAGGGATGGAAGATTATTAGACTTGGAGATATTTCTGAAAGATATAAGTTGTTTGAAGATTTACTTAAAGGCTTTGACAGAGAAGATCTAAATCAACTTTGGAGTTTAGTGAAAGAAAAATTCAGAGATATTGATCCTGTTGAAGATAAAGACAAAGAACTATGGGTTCAATTGAAGAGAATATATGAACCAGATGGTGGAGAATCGATATGGAGATTTCAAGCTCAAGTCAAGGACATCTCTTGGAAGTTATTTGGAGCATGTGGAGTACACAGGGTATCTACAAAGGATGGAATAGAGATATATATGCTGGTTAAAAAAATATTATCCACTCAGACCAGGTGTTTTGACAATGCTGACATATGCAAAACTAGAAGCTAATGAAGAGTCTGAGATGGCTAATATGCTAGTAACAAAGATGTTCAACCTTGCACAAGAAGTAAAAGCTAGATCTAAGAGATTTGCTTGATGGGTGTTTGAAAGAATTTTCAGCATTAAGAAGAAAAAGCTTAATTTGAAGAAACTTAGTGATTTGGGAAGAAATCATAAGTTTAGGGGAGGATTGTTAGGAAATTAAGCTTAAGCAGTTAAGATTGTTGGAGGTAACAGTTAGGACTGTTGAAGATTGAAGTTAAGACTGCTGAAGAGTGTTGAAGACATGAGCAGTTAAGACTGCTGAGTGAAGAAGTTAAGACGGTTTATGATTTCTGTAAAGTAGATAAATATGGAAAAGATATTGTGTATATCTTATAGAATTAGATTGATAGTTATCTTGTAAAGGAATCCTTGGTCTATAAAAGGATTGCCTAGGTTAAGGTTTTTATATACATAGACATACGATACAGAGATATAGAAGTACGAAAGATTCAAGGTTGTAAACCCTAGTGATAGGAGATCACTCGTATTATTTTCTAATAATATTGAATCGTTGAAGGTTATAATTCTGTGTTCTTTGTTTCATTCTAATCATACAAAACACATAAAGTCTTCTAAGTGCTAGCTAGTAAATTCCGCGTGCTAGACTAAGCATAATTCTTAGTATCACATCTAACACAAGGAGTGTGTGTAGATCCGGTCAAGTGGTATCAGAGACAGGTTGCTGATACATAGATTTAGAAGATCCGAGAAGAACAAAGATGGACATGGAAACAACACCATCCACAACCAACATTGCTGCTAAGCTTCCTATGCTTAAACCTAATGAGTTCGACATGTGGAGACTTCGTATTGAGCAGTTTTTCCAAGTGCAAGACTATGCACTGTGGGAGATCATTGAAGATGGAAACTCTTTTACCCCTGTAACAACAACAACTGTTGTTTATGGTAAATCTGAGAGTACAGTGCAGACAAAGCCAACCACTAATGAAGAGAAGGCAAGATACAAGAATGATATTAAGGCTAGAAGTTTGCTTCTGATGACCATTCCCAATGATCAGTTGCTGAATTTTAGTAAGTTCAAGTGTGCTAAATCTCTTTTTGAAGCTATTGTTGCAAGATATGGTGGGAATGAAGCCACAAAGAAAACCCAGAAGACCCTTCTTAAGCATTAGTTTGAGAACTTTACTGCAACAAGCAATGAGTCGTTGGATCATATGTTCAATAGGCTTCAAAAACTGGTGAGTCAACTGGCTGTTTTAGGAATTGAGATGCCTCAGGAAGATCTCAACTCTAAGTTTCTGAGGAGTCTACCAGTTGAATGGGCTATGCATGTGGTAGTATGGAAAAACAAGCCTGATATAGATTCCATGTGCTTAATGGATCTATATAGCAACTTCAAAATAGTTGAACATGAGATTAAGAAGTCTGTTGGATCAAGATCAAGCTCAAGCTCAGGCAATTTGGCCTTTGTATCAACTCCCAGTTCCTCAAGTCCAGATGAAGAAGTGCAAGTTGGTGCAGCAGTTGGTACTGCTAGTGCAAATCTTGGTACTGCTAGCACCTCAAGCAGTACTAGTGGACTCTTGAATGATGATACTTATTGTGCTTTTCTGACTACTCAGCACAATGGAAGTATGTTGACTCATTCAGACCTTCAAGAGATTGATGAAGATGATATTGAAGAGATGGATATTAAGTGGCAGCTCTCTCTTCTCAGTTTGCGAGCTAGGAGATTCTTGAAGAAGACTGGCAAGAAGATTGTCATAAACAGTAATAATGTTGCAGGGTATGACAAGTCCAAAATTGAGTGCTACAACTGCCACAAGAAAGGTCATTACTCAAGGGAGTGCAGATTGCCAAGTCAACAAGATGGAAAGAGTAAAGCATATGGAAACAAGTCAAGAGTTGTGGAGGTTACTGATTCAAGCTCGAAAGCCATGGTTGCTATTGATGGCTTAGGATTTGACTGGAGCTATATTGCAGAGGAGGAAGCAGAAGCATCTACAGAGGTTGCTCTCATGGCATTTTCTGATTCTGAGGTACAAGTTTCAAAATGTTCTAAATCTTGTGAAGCTTTAAAAGAACTAGAAACACTTAAAACAAGATATGAGAATCAGTGTAAAGAATTAAAAGAAACTGCTTTTAGCTTAGCAAATCATAAGAGAGCTTTAGCTGTGTTAGAAGAGAAAATTGTTCATTATCAAAACAATGAGTCTAAGTTTTCTGATGATATGATTATTGTTAAGAGAGACTTAATGTTTAGAGAGAATGAAATTACTGTTTTAAAACATGAGCTAGAACAGGTTAAGAAAGCTAAGGAGAACATACAGATGAGTGTAGATACACTTGAATACACATCAAAAGGTGTTCAAAAGATAATTGATAGTCAGATCCAAAATAAAGCTAAGTCAGGCCTAGGATATAAGTCAGTTCCACCTCCTTATAGAGGAATTCCATCACCCAAAGGTATAGACTTAGAACATACAGGACTCCCTGAATTTCAATTACCTGTGCTTAGTTATGGTCCTCAACCCAAGAAGGATGTAGTTGATAAACCTATTTTTGAAAGTGCAAGTGATAAATCACTATCTGAGGACAAGGTGTCTTCTGATAGGTCCTCACCTAAGGACTCAGATGCTCCAACAATTGAGGAATGGACTTCTGATGATGAGGATAATCAGGATGTGGTTAAGCCTGTTAGTGCTAAAGTGGAGGAACCAAAAGTTCCAAAGATGGTTAAACCTGAGACTGTTAGGCCTAGATTAAATGCCAAACCTTTTAGACCAACAGTTAGGTATGCAGAGATGTATAGAACCACAAACAAGCCAAGAGGTAACCAGAGGAATTGGAATGACCTCAAATCCCACCAATTAGGAAAGGATTTTGTTTGCTATAGGAAAGCTTGTTACTCTTGTGGTAGTTTTGACCATCTTGCAGATTATTGTGATAAATGGGTATCTGGATATACAAATCATAGGTTGAGTATTGCAAGACCTCAATCTTTTCTTAGGAATGAGAAGATGATACCTAGATCAGTTCTTTTGAGGTCTGGACCTAAAGCAGTTCAAACTGCTAGACCAGCAGTTCCAACTGTCAGACCTATGAGACCAATTCACCCAAGGCCAACAGTTCAAGGTGCAAAAATGTTTTCCAAATCAGCACCACAAACTGTTAATAGACCCTTTCATCATAAAGCAGTTGTAAAAAATAAAGTTTGGAAACCTAAGGTAACAACTACCAAGCCAGCAGTTCCAACTGCTAGCAGGGTAATTGGTACTGGTGTGAATAAAAACACTGCTAAGGGAAACATGGGTAATGGTGTGAATGCTTCAGCATGTTGGGTATGGAGACCAATTAAACCCAATGGTGCTAAGACTGTTTTGAAAAGAATGAATTATGTTGATGCTAGAGGAAAGCCTAAGTCTGTTTTGGCTTGGGTTCCACAAGGAAATTAATTTTCTTGTTGTGTGCATTGTTAGTCATATGCTTGTATTTTGTTTCTTTGTTTTTGGACTAACAATTGCAGGATTGGAGAGAAAACACCAAGGGATTAAGAATGCTTGATGTTTTGGACTAAATGGTGTTCTGGAGATTAGTATGTGATATTTGCATACAACAAATGGTAATTGGTTCACCATGTCTTATCCACATAAGAATCAACTAGTCCAGAGCAAACGGTTTCTGGTAAAGACTAATCAAATCCGTTTGTGGTTGACAATTTACCAAAAATTGTATGGTTATCAGCTTACCATATCTAAATGTGAAGAGTTGGCTAGTCCAAAGCAAACGGCTATTGGTAAAGACATATCAAATCCGTTGATAGCTGATAGTTTGCTAAAAACTATGTTTGAGCCATGGTATTTTAAAATTTTATTTCAAAAAGTTGGTACGGCTCAACAAAATTTTTTCAACAGTTGGGACGGTTAGTACAAAATATTGGTACGGTTCAACTAGCCGTTATGACTGACGTGTCAGTAATTAATTTTGGGGTAAAAACTAGCCGTTGGCGGTTTGTTGCGATTTTTACTGGATGAATTACGGATTTCGAGGGATCCTCTTATAGATATTTTAACTTTTATTCTATTATATTCTTATACTAAAATAAATAGTTACCATATTCTTTAAGTCGGTCAACTTGAAACCCTACAACTCTCTCCATAAACTCTCAATATTACTTTCATCTTCTATCTTTTCACTCAATCTTATTACTATTCACGACTGTTAACTAATATATTCTACTAAGAATGGCAAGATTGGATTTTGCTAAGCGTCACAACCAGGTTGCGTTTTTAGAGAAAACGGAGCAAGGAGATGGGCCAAAATTTTATGAGGTTGTGGACTTTCTCAACCACTCTTACATAAGGTATGCTCTAACTGTTTCTCCTACTCTTTATGTTTCGCACATCACACAGTTCTGGCAGAATTCATCTATCTTGACAAGTGATGATGGAAACTTAGAAATTCATACTAAAGTAGATGGCATTAAATTTTTCTGTTACCGAGTCTATACTTAGGAGACATCTTAAATTAAATGACTCAGATGGTATCCACACTATGCTAAATACTGAAATTTGGGAAGAACTTACAAAAAAGGGGTATAATACACCTGAACATAAATTGACTTTCCAAAAAGCATGTTTTTCACCCCAATGGAGATTTTTGATACATACTCTTCTATGCTGTTTAAGTAATAAAAAGACTGCTTGGGAACAATTCAGTAGCAATATTGCTATTGCTCTCATTTGCTTGTCTACAAACAGAGTTTTTAACTTTTCAAAATATATTTTTGAGGGTATGGCATCAAATGTTGATAGTAAAACAAAGTTTTTAATGTATCCCAGGTTTGTTCAAACAATTTTAAATAAAAAGAAAAACCTGCTTACAGAACCAACTGAAATTTTTGCTACGCCTAGTCTACAATCAAAGGTTTTTCAAAATATGACTATGGCTAATAGACTTTTTGAAGGGGAACCAGTTCCATTGTTTCCTCAAATGATTCAAACTGAGTTGGGTGAAGGTTCAGCAGTTCCAACTGATCCCCATCACACATCCACTCAAGTATTTGAAACAACCCAACAACCACCTATCACTTATAGGAGAAGGTCTAAACCTAGTCTAACTAGGGTTGTGACTGAATCCTTGCCCAAAGATTCACCTCTCATAGCAGGTAATACAGCTAGAAGTGATGAGGGTAGTTCTTCACAAACTGAATTGACGGCTTTATGTAGCAAGTTAGAAACCAAGGTTGACACTTTGGAGAAGGAGCTAAAGCAAACCAAGGAGGAATTCAAAGCTCACAAGGAGACTTTTGCCAAAGTCTATACAAAGCTAACAAAAAGGGTAAAGAAACTTGAAGAACAGTTGAAGAAGAAAAGGGAAAGAGTGATAATGGATGACGATTCTGATGATGATGATTCAGACGGTTCAGACGGGGATGATGAAAATTCTTCCAAACAGGGGAGGAAATTTGGTAAAGAGAGGAAATTTGGAGATAAGGATAGATCAGGATCTCAGGGGAGGTATGAAGAAGGTTCTGAACAAGATCAAGGTTTTGATATTGGTTCAGGTTCTGGTCATGTTCATGAAGAAACAACTGAGACACATCAAGTAGTTCCAAATGAAGAAGCAGTTCAAACTGCTGAGACAGAGCAAGAGACAGAGCAAGAAACAGTTCAAACTGCTGAGAAAGAACAACAAGCAGTTCCAACTGAAGAAACTTCTGCTGAACAAGAATATGAAAGGAGAAGAGCAAATAAAGGGAAGAAGCCTATGACATCTGAAGAAGTGGATGCTGCTTATGAACTTGAAAGGCTTAAAAGGTTGAAACCAAAAACTTAAGAATAGATTGATCATGATGCAGAGGTTGCAAGGCAAATGTTAGAAGAAGATTTGGCTGGAGAGGAAGCTAAACAAGCTCAGATTGCTCATGATGAAGAATTTGCAAGGAAAATGGCTGCCGATGATATAAGAAATATAGCTGAATTCATGGAAAGAAAAAGATCAAATGAAGTAAATCAAGAAGAATTCAATGAACAGTTACAATATTTTCTGGATTCTTATGTGATTGTAAGAGCACAAGCTTCAATGGCTCTTAAAGATAAAGAGTTGAATGAAGAAGAGAAGACAGAGGAGCTTAAGGAATTTATACTCAAGAAGAATGGAGTTGCAATGTGGGAAGATCTGATTCATAGAATAAGAGAAAGACATAAGTCAGGGTACAAGACAAAGTTACCAACAAAAAAGGAACTTGTTGAGGATATGAAGCATTATTTGAAGAACTCAGCAAATTACTCAACGAAAGATTTCAAGGGAAAGTATTATGCTATCATTGAAAAAGAATTCTGTGAAACTTATGCTATTTTGAATTCTCCAAGAAGAAGTGTCAAAACAGGTAAGAAGAGGGAAGCAGAATCTATGGAATCAAAAGTTGCTAAGAATCAAAAGTCTGATGAAGAAGGATTAACTGATGAGAAGATCAGAAGCATGATGGTGATTATTCCAGAGTCTTTTTACATTAAACCTTTGCAGGTCGAACATCCAATTATTGACTGGGAAGTGTTTACTGATGGAAGAATGAAGGGATGGAAGATTATTAGACTTGGAGATATTTCTGAAAGATATAAGTTGTTTGAAGATTTACTTAAAGGCTTTGACAGAGAAGATCTAAATCAACTTTGGAGTTTAGTGAAAGAAAAATTCAGATATATTGATCCTGTTGAAGATAAAGACAAAGAACTATGGGTTCAATTGAAGAGAATATATGAACCAGATGGTGGAGAATCGATATGGAGATTTCAAGCTCAAGTCAAGGACATCTCTTGGAAGTTATTTGGAGCATGTGGAGTACACAGGGTATCTACAAAGGATGGAATAGAGATATATATGCTGGTTAAAAAAATATTATCCACTCAGACCAGGTGTTTTGACAATGCTGACATATGCAAAACTAGAAGCTAATGAAGAGTCTGAGATGGCTAATATGCTAGTAACAAAGATGTTCAACCTTGCACAAGAAGTAAAAGCTAGATCTAAGAGATTTGCTTGATGGGTGTTTGAAAGAATTTTCAGCATTAAGAAGAAAAAGCTTAATTTGAAGAAACTTAGTGATTTGGGAAGAAATCATAAGTTTAGGGGAGGATTGTTAGGAAATTAAGCTTAAGCAGTTAAGATTGTTGGAGGTAACAGTTAGGACTGTTGAAGATTGAAGTTAAGACTGCTGAAGAGTGTTGAAGACATGAGCAGTTAAGACTGCTGAGTGAAGAAGTTAAGACGGTTTATGATTTCTGTAAAGTAGATAAATATGGAAAATATATTGTGTATATCTTATAGAATTAGATTGATAGTTATCTTGTAAAGGAATCCTTGGTCTATAAAAGGATTGCCTAGGTTAAGGTTTTTATATACATAGACATACGATACAGAGATATAGAAGTACGAAAGATTCAAGGTTGTAAACCCTAGTGATAGGAGATCACTCGTATTATTTTCTAATAATATTGAATCGTTGAAGGTTATAATTCTGTGTTATTTGTTTCATTCTAATCATACAAAACACATAAAGTCTTCTAAGTGCTAGCTAGTAAATTCGCGTGCTAGACTAAGCATAATTCTTAGTATCACATCTAACACAAGGAGTGTGTGTAGATCCGGTCAAAACGTCGCTCAGTTGGTCTTGACTGATATCGGGAGCATAGATACGTGGCAAATACAACTTCCGGTCTGCTAGCTGTGAGATACATGATTGACCCAATGATGCTATGATATTTTGTAGGATCAATGTGTGTTCCATTTATGTCAGCATCTAGCTTCGGGGATGAGGCGGACATAGGTGTATTATAGGTGTCACAGCTGGTCATACCATGCTTTTTTAGGATTTCTTGAGCATACTTGGACTGACTAAGGAATATACCACGGGGTGATTGATGAACTTGCAGTCCTAAGAAGAACTTCAGTTCACCCATCATGGACATCTCAAAGTTGTTTTTCATCAGTTTTGAATAAGCATTTGAATATTTTTTATGTGTTGATCCAAAAATTATATCATCGACATAAATTTGTACGATGAGAATGTCCTCCCCGTGTTTTTGTATAAACAAAGTCGGGTCCACAGTTCCTTTAGTAAAATGGTTTGCAAGCAAGAAAGCAGATAACTTGTCATACCATGCCCTTGGGGCTTGTTTAAGGCCGTAAAGGGCTTTCTTTAGCCGATATATGTGATTCGGATGTTCTTGGTCCACGAAGCCTTCTGGTTGAGAAACGCACACCTCTTCCCGGAGTTGGCCATTGAGAAATGCAGTCTTCACATCTATTTGGTAGACAGTAATGTTCTTGTGAGCCGCGTAAGCCAGGAACATGCGAACAGCCTCAAGCCTTGCGACTGGAGTAAACGATTCTTCGAAGTCGATTCCTTCTTGTTGACTGAATCCTTTGGCGACCAGGCGGGACTTGTTACGAATCACAGCACCATCTGTATCTAACTTGTTTTTCCAGATCCACTTCAATCCAACGACATAAACCCCATCTGGTCTCTCTACCAGTTCCCGATGAACTCAAATAAGTACATTTTATCATGATCATTTATCCTATTTATTTGACTTGTTTTATTATATTATCTATGAGAATTGATACGTTAATGTTTACTTTTGTAATTCTCAGGTAAAAACAAGTACTATGTGAAACTTGGTGATTTTGGACTAATTATGGAGCAAAACAAGCAAGATATTAAGAGTCTACTGAAATGTACAAGATCAAGATCATTCTGCTCCAGATATGCCGCATCTTACTTCTTACATACGGCGCATCACTATCAAGATTTCACAAGTTACGATCCAAGACAGCAAAGGACATGCGCCGCATAGATAAATGGAGTTACGCCGCATCTTTAGGCGGTGTACGAATATTCCTGAATATATTAATCTTGGACCCCACGCGAAGTTAAGTCAATGCGCCGCATCTACTTATTCAATGCGCCGCATCTAACCCTCAGACAGAAACTATAAATACCCCAAGGCCAGACGAATTTCGAGAGCTTAGTTTTTACAAGAAGACCGAAGACCACAAAACCCTAAGGCCGAATTCAGACATGTTAGCAGCACAAGACACGCCCTAAACGAAGATACAAGAGCTGTAAGAAGGTCCTGCATGTATTCAATTTATTAAGTAGTTTTGTTTTATTGTATTAGTACACTTTAATTCATCAGGATTGATGGGCCAATTCCATGTGACTACGGAAAAGCATGGGCACCCCTTAAAATTGCTTTCCCATTAATTAAAGTTTATATGTTGATGTCTTTGGTGACTTTTATTAGTGCATTGATAACCTCTGTGTCTAGCTGAGCATTGCTTGGGTCGCCATGCCCCTTCCTCGCCTATCTATTCTAGCGTATACGAAACGTGGGCATCACAAGTGCTCAATATTCTAGGATAGTGGGATAGACATAAGTGATCATTAAGGGTTTACTCACCGATAAGATTAGAGCCAACGAGAAAGGTTTAACTCTCGGTGCGTCGCATCGAACTATACACTTCATATAAAACTAGAAATAAAACAAGTGACTAGCTACTTAATTATCAGGACAGGTCTTCTTATTGTCTCAAGTATTTATCTGTGTACGTGTGTGCTAATCGCTGATTCGTGCTAATTAGTTTAGTTTATTATTTAATTATAACCAAACCGTGCCAGTCTCTCAGGTTGAACCCCCTTGCGTTAGATTAGGTTGTATAGCTAACTTAAGATATTAAAATACTGATTAGAATAACTAGATAATACGTTCCACTCTTAGTGATCGACACTCTACTTACCATTATATTCATACTGACCGGGTACACTGCTCGTTAAAGTGTGTGTTTTATTGATAAGTCGGCTAAATATAAATTTAAAACTTGAATACGGCTAAAACCACAACGACATACCGTGGGTATAAATTAGAGCAATACAAACGCACACGCACACAAAGTTTTTGGCGCCATTGTCGGGGAGTGAATTGTTATTATCTGTTAATTTGATTAGTATTTTAATTAGGTTTTTAATTTTTATTCTAACCGCTAACCCCGTTGTATATTAGTTAAATTGCATTCATTGTATTATTTGCATATTTTCTGTTTTTGTGTGTTATTTGTTTTCTTTGATTTTTGTTTCTTTTTGTTTGATTTTATTTTAGTTTTTTTTTTTTTTGTTTTTTCCGTAATTTTTCTTGTTTTCTGCTATCGTTGTACTGAACTGATTGAAACGATACGGCGCATCTATTTTCTTAGATACGGCGTATTGCGTTTAATTTTTATAAAATACAACGCGTTTAATAAATTCGATACGACGCATCTTTCCCCAAGATACGGCGTATTCTGTTTTTAATAAGAAATTTTTCTAAATGATAACGCCATACGACGCATCTGTTTTAACAGATACGGCGTATTTTCGATTTAAATTAAAAACAGTTTTTCGAATTTTTAAACAGATACGGCGCATCGATTTCTATCGATACGGCGCATCTACTAAATCAAAAATCTTGTATTTTGAAACGTAACGAAAATACGGCGCATTAGCTTCTGTTAATACGGCGAATTTAATTTAATAAATATAGTTGATTTTTGATATTCACTTTGATCGTTCCACTACTCTCATGCACAAGTTGTTTACTTTCAGGATAAATGATGGCTTAAGCATCACTATGGAAGATTACATTCTGAACCTAACCAAGAGACACTAGTTGGAGTAATCAAACCTTTGATGACTGAAAGGCTGTAATAAAACGACAAGAGTGGAGGAGAATTCAGTACTGGTAACATTTGAGTATCTTAAAATTCTTGAAATAAAATTCCAGGTATCCTCTACATAGCCTTATTGAGAGTTCTCTACGAAACCTCTCCCGAATATAATCTTAATTTTGCAAGCTTAAAACGATATTTGCTCATAACCTTGGAGTAAATCATTATCCACTAAATAAGAAGATTATAATCATTAATAAAACGGATATGCCTGTTATCCTTACTTTGAATTTATATATATCATATGGTATACCGTTTTACCTTATTTGATGCATAAGGAAATGCGTTGCGGAGGCCAAGGTATGTTCCCTATTTAAATTTTGTTTATTGGAACAACAATACGGCGGATCTAGTACTCTAAGCGCCGTATCTCAGACTTATTAACGCTTATTAACCGGTCAACGAATTTAGAAAGATACGGCGCATTACAATTATTCAATACAGCGCATTTATTTGCCCTATAAATACGAAAGGGATGCGCCGGATCTCAATTTCTTACCCAAATTTACACACAGCCATTACGAAAACCACACACCAGAATCAAAACCTTTGATCCGAAGTGCTTTTCTCGAATCAAACCTCCTTATCCGAACTAAATCCTAATCGTATTATAAGGTGATTATTTTATTTAGTTTGGTTTAATTTAATAATTAGGGTTTATGCGATAATATGATTAGAACTTGGACCGAATTTCAATGGAAGATTAGGAGAATTGATTAGAATTTGCGTTAGATGATTTCCCCCGTATTTAATTTGCATAAATCATTGAATTTCTGGCCTAGTTTAATTTGAATGTAAATTAGGGTTTTGAATTTGATTTTGAATTATAGTGGGAAAATGGATTGGTGGTGGTATAATAAACTATTAGAACTCTTTTAATGGGTAAAAGGGACTGTGATGGTAAAGTGGGAGTTTACGTCACGGGTCCGGATTTCTTGGAATGCGTGCCTGACCCTTTTCTTTCATACTGATATATCAATAGATGCGGCGCATCTAAGTTAATTGATGCGGCGTAACGACCTATTTCCAATTTTATAAAATTCCATATACGCCGTATTACTTAATTTAGATACGACGCATCTCCATACGCCGTATTCTACTGTGCTTGCTCCGCATCTCTTATATTTTGTGCAGATACGCCGCACTGATTTATCAGATGCGCCGTATCAACCTTATTACAGACTGTTTACTAACCTTAAAGAATTATTGCAGATGGCACTACCTGAAGTTGCACACAGACATCCGTGGCTCCGTTTCGAGACCATGGGACTGACAGCAGATACTGAGGCTGAATACGTACGAAGACTGAGAGTGATCTTCTTTAGGAAGATCTTTAGGGTCTCGGTTTTGGGATTTGCGGATGTTGGTTTGATTGATGGGGGGAATGCAGCTGATGGTCTACATGACAGGTTAGAGATGGTAGTTAGAGATGATGATGATGAGGTGGTGTTCAGGTCATATGCTTGGGAGAGGATGTTTAGGATTGACGAGCCTCTGATTAGGGAGCTTATGTTGGAGTTCTATAGCACAGTTTCCTATAGGGAGACTGATTTGGAGTTGGATACTGCAGACACTCTTGTGTTTAGATTGGGTGGAGAGTTTAGGCAGATGACGATGAGGTAGTTTATTTTGGCTATGGGCCTGCATACTGAGGAGGAGATTGAGTCTGACGGGTTTGCCAGGTACTGGAGTGAGAGCTTGAGGGTGGTTCCTGATAGGGGGTTGCTAGGAGATTACTGGGAGAGGATATCATCAGGAGGTGATTCCACCATTGGCACCCCATCTTATACATTGATCAGGGAGCCTATGAGGAGGCTGTGCCACAGGATGATAGCATTGACCATAGCTGGGAGGGGTCAATCACCTAAGACGGTGACCACTCTTGACCTCTTCCTTCTGAGGAGCATGGACGAGGGGTTGTTGGTGAACATCCCTCACTTTTTGGTACATTTCCTCCACAAAGGAGCATTGGGGAGAGATCGGAGGAGCCAGATGACTGGAGGACATTTTGTATCTAGACTAGCCCGTCATTTTGGCGTGATTGGTGATGAGATCCCTGCCGGCCTGGAGATTGAGGTGAGTAGCCTGCCGGTTATTGGGCAGGATTATTTGGTTAGGTTAGGAATCTGTGAGATGATTATGGGAGGTTACTTTTGGGTGGCGTTGGGGCCCGCGAGACCAGCAGAGGTAGAGGTGGAGCAGGGAGATCCTCAGGGAGCTCCGGCTGCTGCTCCAGCCCAGGAGGATGCACCAGCACCCCAGCCGCCGGTTGTACGCACTGTGGGGGAGAGAGTTGAGCTAGTTGAGGGGGAGGTTAGAGCTCTGAGGGGCGTTGTTGACGATATAAGGGCCGACCTCACTATGGTTAGGAGAGACCTAGGTTGGCTTGTGGAGAGTATGAGTCGGATTATGGATCATCAGGGGATGAGCCATACTCTCCCGGACGGTACTCACGTCGGAGCCATGGCCACTTACTCTCGCAGAGTCAGATGGAGGACCGATGGTGCCAGCACTTCCGAGGCTCAGCCGACTACTGGAGATGACCCCCCAGCTACTTGATTTGATATGTTTATTGACATTGTTCCTTGTATATTATCATTATTTTGGATTGTACTCATTATCATGTATTTATTTGATGTTTCAGTTTATATTTCTTATTATGCTTGATGAAGACTGGCATTAAGTTCAGCATGAGAGTACGAGAGAACCCGAAAGATGAACCATGAAACAAGCCCATTTTACAACAGACTGTTAACAGTCTGTTTGGTAAACACATGCGTCGCATCTAGTAAAACAGATGCGACGCATCCTATCCTTTATTTTATTCTGATTCGTATTTATTCCAGGCTCGATACGGCGTATCTTCTTCCATAAGATACGGCGCATCGACTGACCTGATGATTTTCAGTTTAATTTTTTATGTTTTATTTTTACTAACTACTAATGTATTATGCAAGTTTGAACCTTCTTAATTCAGGTGTGTTTAAGTCTTGAAGGTATTATAGATTCCTGCATTTCTTGTGGACACATCATCTATGAAGCTTAAACGTTCTCATCTACAAGAAAGATGATTTTTGCTCTTATACGAATAATGGAGGATCATACCGAGCAAATCTCTGGGGAGTTTTTCTGTTCTAATTCTTTTATTTTCCAGTTTTTAATCTTTAATACAAATAAAGAGGACGTTGTTTAACTTAAGTGGGGGGATTGGAGAATTAGAACACTTACTTGTCCTAAACTTTTTCAAAATATGCTTAAAATGCGCTTAATATATCAAAATTTAAAATTTTTTAGCATGTTTTTGTTTAAAGTCTAAATTACATAGCTGCACACATAACATTATTTTCAAAAATTGTGAACTTTTCAAAATTCACAAATCTATGAGTGTGCCGGTGACTTGTAAACTTTAGAACTTGGCTTGTATACTATTCGAGACCACCATAATAAGTATTATCTTTATAATTTGAATGACTTGTCTAAATTGGTAAATTTCTAGGATTACACCCAAATAGCCTTTATATGTTATGTGATATTAACTAACTACACTGGATAGTTAACCCCGTATAAACCTTTTGTTACTCTCACTTTTAGAGTAAGATACCCCTAGAAAAACACTCAGAGCCATTCCTTTCGTTTCTTACACCTTTGTTATAATGTTTCGTTACACCCTTACACCTTAGCCTACCCTGTAGATTAAAATCCGTGGTTGGTTAATTGCTTTAGGCAAAGTGTGTTTCCTTACATTACCTGTGTTCGCGTGCGTAATTCATTATCTTTGGTTGAGTCAGGAAATTGCACAATGCAATTGGAGTGAAAGTAAATATTGTATATCTTTGAGTTTATTTTTTTGTGTGTTTACTACTTTAACTATTATAGTTATTTCTGAAAGTATGAAAAGTATGGAAAAATTATCCAGAGTTATCGTTATAGTGATGTGGTGAAATTTTACACATCTATGTTTATGTTTGTAATGTTAAAAAATAAAAAAAAATAAAAAAAATAAAAAAAATAAAAAAAAAAAAAAATCGAAAAAAAATAGAAAAGAAAAAGAAAAAAGAAAAAAGTTGGAAGTTTGTTTTAACCAACTCATGTAAAGTTTTGTATTAAGTGGTCGATATCACCACTATTTGTTATATATTATATTTATGGATTGAATGGGAGTTGGCCGTTATGGGAATGCCAACTAAGGTTATTCTTTGATTGAGATCTTGATTGAGTATAATTCGTGTCTACCTAAAGCGTGTGTTTCAAGTGTTAAAGCGTGAGTTATTCAATGATATGAGTCTTATTCATGGGATGGTTGGGAAAGCAATTTACCACACTTAGGATTTTAATTTATCTGTTTTGTTTATTTTTCATTTTACACCAATTCGTATCCCAAATATTATCCATACCCTATATTATTCTTTATCCAAACCTTTGATTTATTGAGATTAGGGATTTGAGCAATCTTAAGTATCGTAGTCGTGGATTCGGCTATGTATTTATGATTTTGTCGCCCTTTTTGATATAATATTATTGGTAAAGATTACTTGGTCCTATCTTTAGCCCATTCGAGTTAAGGATTTGAGCAATTGCAAGTATCGTGTTCGTGGATTCGATCATGTATTTGTGATTTTGTTCGCCTTTTCTGGAATTTGAGATCGATAGAGATTAAGAAGAATGATTAACCCTTAACCTACAAACCCTTTTTACCGCTTTAGACTTGTTATTCCTTGGCTTTAGTGGGGGTGATGCGTATACTTGCCAAGCTTATGATAGAATATTCGTCACGACTGGGGGAGATGCGTATACTTGCCAAGCTTATGATAGAATATTGGTCCACGAAGCCTTCTGGTTGAGAAACGCACACCTCTTCCCGGAGTTGGCCGTTGAGAAATGCAGTCTTCACATCCATTTGGTAGACAGTAATGTTCTTGTGAGCCGCGTAAGCCAGGAACATGCAAACAGCCTCAAGCCTTGCGACTGGAGTAAACGATTCTTCAAAGTCGATTCCCTCTTGTTGACTGAATCCTTTGGCGACCAGGCGGGACTTGTTACGAATCATAGTACTATCTGCATCTAACTTGTTTTTCCAGATCCACTTCAATCCAGCGACATAAACCCCATCTGGTCTCTCTACCAGTTCCTGATGAACTCAAATAAGTACATTTTATCATGATCATTTATCCTATTTATTTGACTTGTTTTATTATATTATCTATGAGAATTGATACGTTAATGTTTACTTTTGTAATTCTCAGGTAAAAACAAGTACTATGTGAAACTTGGCGATTTTGGACTAATTATGGAGCAAAACAAGCAAGATATTAAGAGTCTACTAAAATGTACAAGATCAAGATCATTCTGCTCCAGATACGCCGCATCCTACTTCTTACATACCGCGCATCACTATCAAGATTTCACAAGTTACGATCCAAGACAGCAAAGGACATGCGCCGCATAGATAAATGGAGTTACGCCGCATCTTTAGGCGGTGTACGAATATTCCTGAATATATTAATCTTGGACCCCACGCGAAGTTAAGTCAATGCGCCGCATCTACTTATTCAATACGCCGCATCTAACCCTCAGATAGAAACTATAAATACCCCAAGGCCAGACGAATTTCGAGAGCTTAGTTTTTACAAGAAGACCGAAGACCACAAAACCCTAAGGCCGAATTCAGACGTGTTAGCAGCACAAGACACGCCCTAAACGAAGATACAAGAGCTGTAAGAAGGTCCTGCATGTATTCAATTCATTAAGTAGTTTTGTTTTATTGTATTAGTACACTTTAATTCATCAGGATTGATGGGCCGATTCCATGTGACTACGGAAAACCATGGGCACCCCTTAAAATTGCTTTCCCATTAATTAAAGTTTATATGTTGATGTCTTTGGTGACTTTTATTAGTGCATTGATAACCTCTGTGTCTAGCTGAGCATTGCTTGGGTCGCCATGCCCCTTCCTCGCCTATCTATTCTAGCGTATACGAAACGTGGGCATCACAAGTGCTCAATATTCTAGGATAGTGGGATAGACATAAGTGATCATTAAGGGTTTACTCGCCGATAAGATTAGAGCCAACGAGAAAGGTTTAACTCTCGGTGCGTCGCATCGAACTATACACTTCATATAAAACTAGCAATAAAACAAGTGACAAGCTACTTAATTATCAGGACAGGTCTTCTTATTGTCTCAAGTATTTATCTGTGTACGTGTGTGCTAATCGCTGATTCGTGCTAATTAGTTTAGTTTATTATTTAATTATAACCAAACCGTGCCAGTCTCTCAGGCTGAACCCCCTTGCGTTAGATTAGGTTGTATAGCTAACTTAAGATATTAAAATACTGATTAGAATAACTAGATAATACGTTCCACTCTTAGTGATCGACACTCTACTTACCATTATATTCATACTGACCGGGTACACTGCTCGTTAAAGTGTGTGTTTTATTGATAAGTCGGCTAAATATAAATTTAAAACTTGAATACTGCTAAAACCACAACGACATACCGTGGGTATAAATTAGAGCAATACAAACGCACACGCACACCAGTTCCCAAACTTCTAACCGCTTGAATTGTTCCAACTCCTCTTGCATGGATACAATCCAGTTGTCATAAGTGAGGGCTTCCTTGATGTTTTTATGTTCGGCTTGACAAACGGTGAGTGCATAAATGCAGGTTTCACCGTCTGTGTGGAGTCTTTGCCTTGTCATGACTGGTTGTTCTGGATTACCAATGATGTTTACTAAGGGATGATCCTTTGTCCATTTATGAGTGGATGGATAGTGTTGATAACTGTGGTGCAGGTTTGACGGTTCCAAATTGCGTGAAGAAGATTCTGCAATATCAGGAATGGTTGGTGCAGGTGCAAATAGATTAAAGAATGCATCTCCGTCATAACCTGATGGTGTGGGTACTTCAACAGAATTGTGGTGGGGAGAATCTTCAGCTGAAGGTGTAGAAGTTGAAAGTGTTTGATCTACTGACGATGATGGTTCTGTTTGAGGTGCGTCGTCAGCAACTACTGTGGAAGTGGTTGCAGGTGTATCAGGTGCTTGATTGTTTACGGTTTGAGCAGCGGAATTGGTGGATACAGCAGAGGCACGATTAACTAGAGAGTCATCGAACAGAGGAGCAAACAAGTCTTCTATATCCTTTCTGTTGAACGGTAATGGTTCAGCTGAAGATTCAGGAAAATTTAGACGGTTGTGTGCGGGTTCAAAGCTGTTTTGCTCAGAAGCCATTTCCGTGAGCTCATCAAAATTAGCATGGATTGTCTCTTGAATTTCCCGAGTACGACGATTCCAAATTTTGAATCCTTTTGAATTCTCACAATATCCAACAAATACTCCTATGTCTGCTTTGGCTTTTAGTTTACCAAGATCATCATGATCATTCTTTGGATAACAGAGAGCTCCAAAGACATGAAAGTAATTGATATTTGGTTTTCGACCATGAATAAGCTCATATGGTGTTTTGTCATGGCGTTTGGTGATCATGCATCGGTTCTGGGTATAACAAGCAGTTGAGACAGCTTCAGCCCATAGGTAGTCTGGTAATTGGACATTAATCAACATAGTTCTTGCTGCCTCCACTAACGTACGGTTGTGTCTTTCGACTACTCCATTTTGTTCAGGAGTGCGAGCAATTGACGTTTGATGAACAATACCATTTTTCTCAGTGAACTCCCGAAGAGTTTGATTCTTGAATTCAGTACCATTGTCTGTTCTGATGATTCTGACGGTGTTACGAACCTGAACTTGAATCTTCGTGAGAAAAGTAATGATCATCGAAGGTGCTTGGTCTTTGGTACGAAGAAAGTAGACCCAAGTCCACCTCGAGTAATCATCCACTATTACCAATATGTATCGTTTCCCGTTGATGGTTTGAACACGCATAGGACCACACAAATCCATATGAAGCAGTTGTAGGACATGATCTGTGTTGTGATCTGCTTTTGGTGAAAAGTGGGCACGATGACTCTTTCCTTGTTCGCAAGCAGGATACAAGTGATCTTTGGCATATCTGAATTTGGGAAGACCGTCGACCAACTTTTTCCTAGCAAGATCAGTCATCGTCTTGAAGTTCAAATTAGACAATCGTTTGTGCCAAAGCCAGGCCTTTGTGGGATGTGCCTTTGAAAGTAAGCATATGGGAGAGGGAGCTGTCATGCCTTCGAAGGAAATTGTGTATAAACTGGTGCCGCGTTTCCCTTTCATCAAATCATTTCCTTGAAGATCCCGAATAAAACAAGTTTTCTCTCTGAATGCCACCTCCAAATCACCATCACAGAATTGTCCAACTGAGAAGAGGTTGTGACCTAGGCCCTCGACATAATAAACCCTGCTAATTTCGATGTTCCCATTTACATAGTCTCCATAACCCATAATAGCAGCGAAGTGATCATTCCCGAATCTGACCGTTCCAATGAACTTTGCAACAAAGTTTACAAGAAGCTTGAGATTGCCGGTCATATGTCGGGAACAGCCGCTATCAACAATCCAGAGAACAATTTGGATCACCTGCATCACCAGAAGTTGACACAGAGGCAAGTTTGGTAACGGTGGAATCCGTTAGGTTAGCAACACATGAATTAATCATTTTTGGTACCCATTTAAAGCTATGTGTTTTATGTAACCAACGCTGCCACGTCTAACTAGTCTCAGCCATTCTCCTAATAAATGCACTTGGTGATTTGTTTGTCCTAGATGCAGATATAAGTTTGTCAACTGATTCTTCAGAAACTACTAGTGGTGGTTTTCCTAATATGGACTTGGCAGCAATAGTGGGCCTAGAGAAAATGCCACTAGATCGTTTCTTTTTGCGATTCAACAGAGTTTTAGCAACACATTTCTCATGATTTCCAGATAATATACTAGCATGACAAAATACACAACTAGCATCAACCATAATATCATTCATAACATTCAACGATTTAGCATTCATTACATCATCTATAGAACTAGACTTAGACAAGTTTGATTCTACTTCTGACATATCATGCTTTTTATTCAAACTGCTAACATTAACTACTACTTCTTCAGTCTTAGATAGTCCACTCTTAGGGCGCCAGATACTAAACTTCCTTGGTCTCTTGGTGTTTCTTGATCTGCTAGCCTTAGAGGTGTTTCCTAGTCCTGTGGAAGTGGAAGTATTCACATTAGTGGTTTGATCTGATGCTTGCTTAGTTGGCTTGTCTACTGAGTACATTCCTGGGGCAATCACAGCTTTTCCTTTTTCTAAAACTCTGAGTTTCTTTTTCAAATCAACAATGATGTGTTGGAGTTCTTGATTTTTTGAGTCCAAAAGTCTGTTTAACCAGACAGTGTCATTTCTGTTTTGAGAAACTTCATCTATGTCTTTCTCATATTCAAACAATTTATTTCGCAAAACATCAATTTCATTTTTATTTTGACTTTCTGAAGCATGACTGTTTTGGAAAGACAAAGACTCTTTTAGATTTATATATTTTAACTCAAATTCAATGCTTTGAGTTTGACACCATTCCAGTCGTTTGTTAAGTTTGAAAATTTCTTTTTCACACTTATCTTCCACATCAAAGTTGATCTGTCTAAGACTCTCATTCTCTTTTACCAAATTATCAATCTCAATTTGCAACATTTCAACATTCATAGCATGATCATCCACAAGCAATGCATGACAAGATTCAAAAATAGAATTCATAATCACAGAAATCACATCATCACACAGAACACGTTCCAAGAGTCGATCAACCTCATTTTCTAAAGCTTTCTTTTGACACTTTTGTTTTGCAATTTTGTCATCTTTAGCTTTAAAAATACTCATCATTGATCCAACTTCAGTCTGTAGTTCTTGTTCCCACATTGTTGCACAAAGTCTCAGGTGTTTAACATGTGGTAAAAATTGTTTCTGAAAAATTTCTCTCTTTTCTTTCTCAGCAGGAGAAAATAAAGAAGAGATTTTGATTTCAGAATTAAATTCTATCACTTTTTCCAAAAGTTTAATGTCATCCATAAATGTCTTAAAATATCGAAGAATCCGACATTGTTGAGGCATTTGTGGATCTACAGTATCTTTTGGACCATTGATTTGTGTAACAGGAGTGGTCACAGTAGCAACTTCAGAAGAGGGATGTTTTTCAGTTAACGACAGTATTTGTTCTGGTTTGTCTTTTGGAGGAACAAAAGATTTACTGATGTGAGGTCTTGCTGAATAATCATATGGAACTCTTGAAAATTTGTTTTCTGACTTTGATCGACTCTCAATCTTATTTTCAAGATATTCAGTTTCTTCATCATTACTATACACAACTGTACGTTGAAAAGTATCATCAAACAGAAATTCTGCATTGTATAACTTAGGATTATCTTTGAGTGCTTTGTGTAAAAAATGTGGTTGGTCACTTCCAAGTGCAAAACCAAATCCTTTAGGAATCGATTTCACAGTTAGTCTTTGAATTTGTGTTACTGAATTACCCGAACATTCTGAAATTCTTTGAGTTTGGATTCCAAGTCCACAATCACCTCAAGATATGAGTCAACTCGTTTCCTAGTGGCTTGCTTTTCTTCAAGAAGATCCTTCTGAGATGTTGAAAACTCAGATTGAGCTTTTAACAGTTCAAAATTTAAAGTATCAATTTGTTTTTTGAATTCAAATTGCTCCTTTTCTTTTTGAGAGAGCAAATCAGCTTTGGAAACTGTTAGCTCACGAACTTGATGCTCTAAATCCTTGACCTGAACGTATGTCTTTTGGAATGCAACCTCAAAGCCTTTCTCACGTTGTGCTTGTTTTTCATAACTTGAAAGTTGTGTTTTATAGCACTCATTGTCCTTTGTTAACAATGCAATTTTAGCTTTTAAGTTCTGGTTAATCTCATTGCATTTGTCAATTTGTGACTTTTGTGCATTCAATTGTGATTGGGTGGTCAGCAATAAGGTCATAAGCTCTGTTGTTGAGACGAGAATAAGATTGAGAGTCGATCAAAGTCAGAAAATGATCAAATGAGATATTGGTGTTATCATCATCGAATGAAACAACAGTGTTTATTTGATCATCTTCTTGAGACGAGAATGATGAATCATTTTGAACAGGATTTTCTTGTGAAGATGAAGATGCAGATGGTGAAGCAATCTCATGAATAAGGCATTCTGATTCAAGTACCTGAGATAAGCCATCGGTATCATATACCGGGCCTGTCTCGTTAACATTAATTTCCTGCATGTTGGCCATGAGCATCACTACAGCATTTGCTTCCAAATCTTCCATCTCATCATCGGAATATGCGTTGGCCATAAAGCTTTGCTCGTTCTGAGTCAACATTCCTGCAGCCTTTTCATCTTTGAGAGCCATTAGAAGAGCTTCTTTATGAAATGCACTACCCTGAGTCCTAGGCTTAGGGCAAGCATTTGCCATATGACCACTGCCTCCACAATTGTAGCAAGTGATTGACGTGTTTGCAATTCCTCTTCTGTTAGTGCCAACATTCTGAATTCCCCTTTGTGCATTCCCCAGATTATTTCCACTGCCCCCAGCTGTGTTGAACCTCTGACCCCCTGAGTTAAACCTTGTACCATAATTTCCCATGTTTCCAGACCCAAATCTACTAGACGACCGATTCTGAATCTCAACTCTACCATCATTTACAACTGCTTGGTTCCTGGTGTTGGATGAAGAACGAAGATGATTGTTTGACTTGTTAGAGAACTTGTTGAATGCTCTTGCAATTAATGCAAATCCTTCATTGAGAGAGTTAAACACATCATCTTCTTCATCATAATCAGCATTGGAATAGAACATGGAGTCGGTATTGTTGTATGGAACCAGTTGGTTATCAGAATTCTGAGATGGTGCTTCATAAGGAACAATCTGATTGTTTGGTTGTGGTTGGAAACTTGGTTGAGACGGTGGTGGAACAAATTCTTGACTTGAGGGTGGAAAGTGTGACTGAGCTATCAGAGCAAGAGAGTTTGGAGTTGGTGCTGGTGAGTAACCTCCTCTTGCTGCAATGTCCTTGTCTACCTCAGTTTGATGTTGCTTGAGATAATCATACAAAAGCCCATAAGAAACTTGATTAATCTTTTTAGCTTGCCTCACGAATGTCACATACTTCTGCCAGTCAGGTACAAGACATCCTAAGAATTTGGAGTTGATAGCAATCTTTGGTAGAGGTATGTTATGACATTCCAGATCATTGACAACATTGGTGAAGCGGTGATAGTATGATTCTAAGGATTCCCCTGGTTCCATCATGAAGTTATTGTATTCCATGTAAAGTTTGGATTCCAAATCCTCTTGGTTCAATTTTGTGCCTTCCATAAGAAGATGTACATGCTCCCACATGTCCTTGGCTGTTTTCTGAGCATCAATACTCCTGAAGATTGGGTTAGGAATTCCCTGGAGTATGTAAGCCATGGCCATCTCATTGGCTTCTTGCTGAAGAGTTTGTTCAGTGGAATATTGAGATACTGGAATGGGAGTTGTAGTGTCATCCCGTGGAGGTATAGCAGTTGGATCACCCGGAACCAATGTTGAAGGAAGTGGATAAGGTCCTTCCATTATGACCTTTTTGAGATATTGACCATGAGGTTTCCTTAGTTCAACAAATCGAAGAAACCGGCTAGACTATTGCACATAGTTTCCAGTAGTCAGCATTGGAGGTGTTTCAAACAATCCTGCTTCATGCCTGGATTGCTGACTACTGATAGCTTCACACATTTTTGTAAACCAATGAGGTTCTCTTGATGAAGGTTGGTAATTTTGCATCTGCATTTGAGTTTGTGGAAGGATTTGTTGCTGAGGTACTGATTGTTGAGGGAAAAACTGATGTTGTTGCACAAAAGCATGTTGTTGTGGATATTGAGGATGAAATTGTTGTGGTTGCTGATGATATTGTTGCTGTGGATATTGCTGTAGCTGGTAGTAGTAATTGAAATGTGGTGGTTGAGACATTCTTGTGTTTTTGTTGATCGTTAAGATAATTAAGATGTGTGTTATGAGTTATGAGGTTTGGTTTTGGTTAAGTGAGATTTTTGTCCAATTTTGAAGAAATGTTACTGTTCACACCAATTGCGAAAAACACTGTTCACACTGCCAATTGCGAAAGATTCTGCGAATTGCGAAAGAAACATCCAATTTTGAGAGAAACTTCCAATTGCGAAATAACACAGAATTCCGAAACTTCAACAATTTGCGAAAGAGAATTGATAATTGCGATAAACTATCTAATTTGCGAAAGAACTTAGCAATTGCGAAAAAATTATCTGAATTGCGATATGAAAAAGGCAATTTCGATAAATTATTTAGAATTGCGAAAGATCAAGCAATTTCGAAAGATTATCAAAATTACAATTTCGATCACTTTCTCAATCTCTTATACAAGAGGTGAGAATTAAAGCCAAGTCGAAGTATTTTCACTAACTTCTACAAGCTAGAAAATGCAGAGTACCAATTCCGAAGATTCTTGTGATTTGCGAGAAACACTTTCAATTGCGAGAAACCCTCTTTTCGCCAATTCCGAAAAACCCTCTTTTCACCAATTCCAAAAAACCCTCTTTTCACCGACTTTTTTCGAATTTCATCTAGAACTTTCCACGATGATGATTAGTCGATAACAATGTTTTTTTAACGATTAAAGCTGTAAATACGAAGATTTTTGCAACTTCTAAGGTGAAAAACTAAGATTTTTTTTTTTGTGAAGATCTACAACTAGCAACGATTAGAACACTTGTTTTTAACACAACTTCGAACAAAATCTCAAAAAAATCCAAACGTAAATGACAAAACCAAACTTAATAACGATGTAATCTACTCTTAAACACACATGTTAACTATCCTTAGGCGAATGATACCACTTGTAGGTCCTAGTTAATAATGTAAAACACAATCTACTCAACTAGATTAATCACGATAATCACGACTACAACTACTACTTAAGCTACAAAATGTAAACAACAATAAGTAAATAAAATACGAGAGAATAGAAATGAATAGAGAAGAGATTAAGAGAAGAAGAGTCGGATGATTAACATTCATACAAAAGAGTAGCAAGGCTTACGCATAGAGAATGAATAACCAACAACTAGAATGAGTACCTAAGCACCCTATTTATAGGCGTGAAGATAGGGTAACATTTGCTTAGGATGCTTCTAATAATAATTACAAGGCCACATGGTCCATGGGCTACTAATGGACCATGTGCTTAATGCAAACTAATAACCCATATTTTGAGCAACCTATATTATGCATATGATCAAGACTTGAAATGAAATAAAAGGCGTTCCTAACATTTTTGTTTCGACAAAGGGGGAGAAGAGTGTAAACAGAGAAGGTAATGTACAGGTAGTATAGACACAAGTAACTCTCTTACATTTTACTATCTATTACGTTTACATATATTTTGTCATCATGAAAAAGGGGGAGATTGTTAGTGCAAATATTACGATATTTAATCTATACAGTCTCGTTTGTTTTGTTGATTACAAACCATGTAACTTGTAATACATAATGTAAAATGTACAAGTTACTCGTAATCATATTTGGTCTCGACATACTTTCTACACCTCTCGACATCTCTATTCCTTGTATGCTACAACATAGGTTCGTACATGTTTGTTATGTTGCGTTATGATCACCCCCTAATAAACCATTAAACACATCTAGTAAAATAGTTTACATAAAGCCAAAACCACTTTTATAAAACACTTATAAGTAACTATTGTTACTTACACTTTTGTAAAAATACATAGTTAAATAAAACAAGTAAATGGCTTGGACTATCCATAACCCAAAACCCATGACCCATAACCCATGGTCCATGTGCATTAATTACATCATGCATTAAATGTGCATTAATGTGCATTACATAATGCATAACATCACAATGGGTAAAATCCATGACCTATGACCCAAAGTGCATAACCCATGACCCAAGATGTCTTTGACATCATGCATGCCATCACAATGGGTAAAATCCATGACCCATGACCCAAAGTCCATGACCCATGACCCATGACCCGTGACCCAAAGTCCATAACCCATGACCCAATATGTCTTTGACATCATGCATGACATCACATGACTTCTTTGCCTATAAATACAAGGCCATTTCTTTATTGTTTCTCATCCCTTCTACACACACATTCTCTTTATCTTATTCATTCTTTTAGAATAGTAGCTAGGCACATAAAACACCCTCACTAATCATTTGATCATAATGCTTCTAACTTTCATTCTGTTGTAAGCATACTCTCGAAGTGATCCTCCAAAGCAAGCTTAGAGATCTTGCATCCTCATCTACCAAAACCATACATACATGATGATCTATCACAGAAAGCTTAGAGAACTTGTGATCTTCATCCATTGAAGGCTTCCTATTAATGGAAGTTCATTTAGATTAGTCATTCATATCCACTAGACATTTGTGTCTTGGATCATCATCTTGTATCATTAACTAGATTAGATGGTTTATGTGTTTGTGCCATAAAATACAAGGTTTGTTATGTTGGGCCACAAAACATAACGGGTTTGGTTGTACCCAAAGAAGAACCCGGTATCTAGCCTTATACCGGATAAAGTGTAGCCGACGTTGTGTATGGTTCGGTTCTACCTTGTGGAAGAACCCGATATTTAACTTAGTACCGGATAAAGTGTAAGCTACGTTGTGTAAGGTTTTCTCCACTGAGAATGGAGCTTGTTGATCTAGTGAAGTAACTCTCGAGTTGGGTACTCGGGGAGTTAAGTTGGGCGAAAAGGAGCTTCGTGACCGAACCACTATAAATCATCGCGTCGGCTTGCATATCCTTTTTACTTATCGTTTTACTTTTATTCTTGCTTTATATTATTGATTATATTTGTGCTTGTTATTTATGATTGTGTTGTGTACTTGCCTTAAGGATGTTTTTAGAAAAGACAAATAAACCGGACTAATAATGGTGAAACTCGATTTATTTTAAATCATTAATCTTACGGAATCTTATGTGATATTAAGGGGTTGGCCTTACATGCCGTAATGCGTTAAATGCATCCTCGCGTCGAGATTAGAAAGTCTAATGGTTTATACTATGCAATGGTTTATACTATTCTTGCTTTCTAAGTGTTCATATAGTCATAGACTATATTTGACAATTTACATATTATGGTAAGCTTGATCGGCAATTTGATACAAAAGTTTTAAGTTTGAAACGGAAATGTATTCACCCCCTTTTACCGTTTCTACTATCTCCACAATGTGGTTACTTTTTCTCTATAAGGATTGCCCGCGTAGTATGATAGCGTCTCTATGATCATTGTTCATCGAGAGACTTTTCTGGATCTTGAAACGGTTCGTTCGATGCTCACTACGGAAGAGATGAGGTTAAAGTCACGGGTACAAGACTCGTTCATTAATTCTACTTCCTCGTCACCAATGGGTTTGTTGTCTAACTCTGGTTCTAATGCTCGACGTCCTACTTCTTTTACGGAAATGGTGAACAAACCGTGCTTCAATTTTCTTAAGGATGCTTGTCGTTTTGGTACTTATTGCAAGTTTCTACATAATGGGGTTCATGGTAGTTCGTCATTGTCATCAAACAGTGGTACTAATTCTAATATCAAATCCTCATCTACTTTGTCACAAAGTGACCTCATCTTACGAACGTAAGCATTGATACTCAAATTCCCAAGATTTAATGCATGAAATTCGGCCTTCAATTCAATAGAACGAAAATGTTTATTATTATTGAAGATCGAAGCAACAAGATCCCATGCTTCCTTCGTCGTTTATGGATCATCAACAACAAGCTGTGCTTGAAGAGTCGAGCACAAGGTCACAAAAATCCAGGAAAGAATGATAGTGTCAATCTTCATCCATTCCGCATCGGGAGGTGGCGAGGTACTTCTGGTGGCTTCGCTAGTGCCCAAAATATGATCCAAAAGACCGTATCCTCGATATAGGTTCTTGAAGATGTACACCCATGACGATTAGTTCATCTTGTCAACATCCAACTTAACGGTAACAAGGTTGTTGAGGTTTGCAATTGTCATAAGCTTATCGGAAAGTAACGAACGGGTGTTGTGGCAGGGTTATGTTTTAAAGGTATGAATGTGTAGTAATAAATGTGGTAGTAATAAATGATCGAACAGCGATGGGATTTTAGGGTTAGGGTTACAGTAGCATTTTTAGTAGGCAAGTATGAGGTTTATAGTTTATAAAACAACAACAAAGAGACTTAACAAAGAGTCGACTGGTTATCAAATTTTAAACCAACAGTCGACTATCAGATGCAACAACAATAAATATGTCGACTGACTACCACGAAAACAACCGAAGATCGACGGTAGATTATAAACGTGGCGACTGGTTATAATTATTGAGTCTAGGACATCCTCAAAATAAACATGTATGTTATAATTTTGGGACTCGAGAAGTAATGCTTTTAGTAACTTTTGAAATATGAGATGGTAGTGGTAGCCGTTGGTGGTTGTGGTGGTGGTGTTAGTGGATTGTGGTGATAAATGAAGGTGGTAGTGGTGGATTATGTAGGTTGTTGTGATAAATGAAGGTGGTGGTGGTGGTTTATGGTAGTGGTGGTGATAAATGAAGGTGGTGGTGATGGGTCACTGGTAAAGGTTGTCAAAAAATCAGGTAATTGACTAAATGACTTGGAATCCGCTGGTGGTCTTACATTGCAATAAAAAAAAAGTTTGATACATTAAATTGAGAAAAAAAAGAGTGATGTATCCAATTTTTTTTGGTCTATTAATATATGTCATATAGCTAAAATCAAATGGCTCAACTTATATAAAATCTTTTTTTCTTTCATTCCAAACTAAGTATATAACTCTTAGCTAAAATTACAACATGTGAGAGTTGTGTATCTATATTGTGTGAAAGAGTCCATCGTAATGGCAGGTCGACCCTGTGGTCGGTCGAGGCCTCGAATGCATCCCCCTACGCCTGGTTCATGGGACGCGTCCCCACCCAAAAAATTGAAGGGTTGGTCACCCATCTGACCGAGTGATTTGCACATGCCAAAAAAGAAGCCTAAAGGCTCTTAATTTGACCGTTGGGGGTTTTGTTTAAAAGAAAAAAAAATCTTTAAAAATTTAAATAATACCATATACATTTCTCCTATAAATACCACACCATTTCTCATTTTTTAAACACATTTCCTCTTATTCAACTCTCCAACTCAAAAAAATGTCTCACAAAACTCCCAAAATCAAAACACCAAAAAACGGACGCCAATCAAACGTTCAAAAATTACCAACATCGGATCTTAATTTTCAATTAACCGGTCACTCACCACCCATTAATTTTAGCCCCGCAAGTTTCGTATACCAATCACGACAACAATAACAACAACCTTTTATCAAAATAATCCATTCCAACCTCCGTATAACCAAGCGATGTTTGATGTCATCTCCACCTTCCTCCAATATATCACTGAGAGTCCTTCGTAAGTGCAACAACAATAAGAATCTCAATTGTATCGTCCACAAATGTTACATGATTCATGATGAGTATCTAAATACTCATCATTTTATACCCATCTAGACTGCTAAAACATCTGAAAACACTCAGAAATGCCACCAAATACAGGAAATATCATTAAATTGTGTTTTTATGAGTTACAAATGCAAAAGGATTGAAAACTGATGAAAAACATGCAAAATACACATAATTTACAGTTTCAGTCCCTAATCTTTCACAAAATGGCAAAACTAGTCCCGGGATGTTCAAATCATGTAAAAAGTCATTTAAGGTCCTTAGGGATTCATTAGTTGTCAAACTTAGTCCTTGAAAGTTTAAATTGCAAATATGACAACTTAGGTCCCTAAAGTTTCAAAATTGACACAAACATTCCTTGGAAATTTAAAAATGGAAAATAATTACATTTATGGTCCTTGGTTTATCACATTTTGTAGGTTAGGTCCTTGAAGGTACTTTGGGAGAATTACAATTTCAGCCCCTATACTTTCAGAATATTACCAAAATGGTCCTTGTGCTAAATAAACAAACAAACCGGACCCTTATTATTATTACAAATCCAAATCCTAACCATTTACCAACCCAGCCTTTATAAACCCAAAATCCAAACCCACTATCCTTTTCCTTGGCCCAACAACAAACCAGCCCACACCCTTAGTTAATATCTCAGGGTCAAACATTTGTTTGACCCGTCTCCTTCCCTTAAACCGCCAAAATCACCTCACCTCTGTAACCTTGTCCCCCCCACCTCACCATCCACAGCTGTCTCACCCACTATCCCACCACCTCACCACAACCTCCCAAATGCCATTAAACCCTTAAAACCATCACACGCTACCTCCACAGGTCCCAAGACCTTTTTGGCGCCAAAAGCACTTTCAAAGGCTTGGATTAGTTTCAGACATCCAACGGATCAGAAAGGTGGTGGGAAATGTCCCAGTGGGTCCCACAAACCCTAGAAGTCATTATAAATAAGGGGAGAAGCAGAAGAGTTAAATTATTAGTGTAGCTTTAGTATAATTTAGCCGTAGGTAGTGTAGTTTACAATTCAGTTGTAATTTTTGATTTTAAAAGCTTGTAACCTGATACTTTAGTGTAATTTGAACTTTTCCAAATCTCAATTTCAAGTTTCATTTCCCATCTCAGTTTATGCAATTTTAGATTTTATTTCAAAAATCTCAAGTTTGTTGAATGATGTTAGTTGTTGTTATATTGAACTCTTAAGCTCATTTAAGCTCTGACAAAGCTTATTTAGCTTTTAGATACCTTAAAACCAGTTATAAATTTAAAATAGAAAAATACAAAAAAAAGAAATCAAGAAAAATAGAAAAGAAATAAAAAATCAGTTGTGAACCAAGAAGATTGCTTGGAGCAGGGTGGATAAAGGATTGCCCTAGTTTTAGAGCTTATTGGTAAGCTATAGGAATGGTTGTTGGTCCTTGGTTAACTGCTCTTGCTTGGATTCACTTTGTAAGCATTAAAGTCCATTTTTTGCTTATTACTGTAGAAATGTTAGTTATCTGCTTATGTGTGTTCTTTTATGCTTATTTGGTCTAGTTATGATAATTTAGTGCTTAATCTCACATGCTTGTTCAGTTTGATTCATTGTTGCTCAGTTTTCTTGTTAAATGCCATTATAAGCATAATCTCATCTCATGCTTGTTAGTTGTTATTATTGATATTTTTATGTTTCTATAAGCTTCTTAGATCATAATATGCCATCTTGGATCAGTTTCATGGTTTAAAATAGTGAGTTGCTTTGAAAATCAGAAGTTGGTTCAGTTAACAGGTTGTTTGGATTTAGTTGATTCTCTGAGTGCAGGTTGATATTTGTTGTTTCTTTTGGTTCTCACAAGTCACTATAGGTTATAGAAGCTCAGAACAACCATAAAAACCAACCATTATTAAGTGAAAAGTCAAAATCGTATGCATACTCCATTAACAGTCCATCTGTTGTGGAATGGGCATGCCAAATCCTTGATTTGAGCTTAGAACTAGTTTAGGGTGCTTGATTTAGGTTCACTTAGGGTTAATAAACATCAAGTAATCAATTAGACTCAGTTTAGATTCACATAAGTCAACTGTGGTGCAAAAGTTAAAAAGTCAAAAATACAGGTTCAAGCCTAGCAGCTGATGCTGCTGATCTAGGCCTCAATTGGACCTCAATTGGAAAGATTCTGATAGGACTTTTGATGTTTTTGTGTTATTACCTGGGTAGTCTTGCTTTTGCCCCACTTATCTCTTTGAAATCAGCTTATTGGGACTGCTTATTGAAGCTTGCAAAGTAGGTGTTTAGAACTAGGTCTGCTGATTCAAGTATAGGGCTGCAATTTCATTTGGTTGTTCATAATCTAAGTTTTATTGTTCATTTTAGTTCCCTTGTGCCCCAACCTGCTGTTTCCATTGAGTTTTTGGCTTTAGCATATCCTGAGTGCTTATTGCTTATTTCACATTTGCTTATTGAACCTGTTTGCAGCCATACCTGTGTTTATGATTGCTTGTTGCTCTCAATTCTGTTTCATTTGAGCTTAATTTAGTCCTAAAATCATTTGGTAAAACCTTGGTCAACTCTGGTCAATATTTGCTTATTAATAAGTACTTCATTTAAGCAGTTTACAAAGCAAGAAGCACCTCCAGTGCTTATTTTCCACATTTTAATTTTTTCTTAGCTTGCAAATATTAATTTAGACTTAACCTGATTTTTTCAGAATCTTCCTAAGTCATTTAATATTTCTTTTCTTTTTTATTAGTTTCTAATAATAATTAAATCATAATAAATAGAATATAAATCAGAAAAATATAAATCCAATTTTCATAATTTTCTTTTGTTATTTTTAATCTAGGAAAAATAGAATTATATTTTTAGACCTTAAGAAAATCAAAAACATAAAAATAAGTGATAGTTTCTATTTAATAGAATTTATCTTTTTAAATTTTAATTAAGTAATTTTCATTTTTATAATTTTCTTAGCTTCTTTTCATCTTATAATATTTTTAGAAAAATTTTTAGATTTTTCTTTGTTCATTTAGTATTTTTTATAATTTAAATTAGTTTAATAATTAATTAAATAATAAATAATTAATAATAATTAAATAAAAAGTATAAAAAAATATAATTTAAGTTTTTAAATAAGTTTTAAGTAATTTTACATTTTTAGGTTTTAAATTTTATAAATTTTAGTTTTTGTCCCATTTTAGCTTTCCTGTTGCGCGTTTTAGTTTAATTTTAATCGCGTTGCATTTGTTTTGTATATTTAAATTGTTCATTAGTATAAAAAAGCAAAATCAAAAATATCTGATTTATCAATCACTTTAATCCAAAGCATTTCACAGTTTTCCATTCACACCTCGTTGGGAAACGACCCAGGTGATCACTTACCTGGTTCACACTACACACGAGTATTCGTCCTGAGACTGTTTGCCTTTTATCATTTATTACGGTTGACCATTCACAAGTGGTTGACTTGTGTGATAGAGAAATAAAAGATAGCCGGTTTGGAACGAATCAAATTTTGGCGCCGCTGCCGGGGAGGTGTGCTGCGACTATTGTGAAGAATTTTAGCGATTAGTGACTCGAGATCCTTCTATCAGAAGTTCCTATTTCTCAAAAACAATATAAAATACCAAAAATATTTTCTTTTCTTTTCTATATATATTATTATTATTATCATATAAAAATTAAAAACCCAAAAACATTTTCCGTTTTCTATAATAAATAACAATAAAAAAAAAAAAAAAAAATTCCCATCGAAAATCAAGACAGAGTACTACCTAACTGGGGGTACGACCATAATAAGTTCCCAAACCAAATATTAAAACTTGCCTTTGTGTCGCTTGCGAATTCGGCTCACCTTTGATTGATAAACAAACTCTAACGGAGGTTCTAGGATAGTCTGACATTAAATTGTCGGACTGAAAGAAGCGGGTTTTTAAGGAGCATTAATTGCCCACCTTTGCTTCTCCGCCACTCTGTGCGTTTTTCAGTCAGAGAGCTACCGTACGCTGGTTGATTTAAGGTTTAAGTTCCTTGTGTTTTACTTTGATCTTGTTGAAAAAAATTGAAAAAAACCAAAAACCCAAAAATATTCATCTTTACCCTCTTACCCTTTTTGATTCTTTATCCCTTTACCCTCTATCCGTTTGATTCTATCTTCTTAAACCCTCCTTAATATTTAATTCTCATGTCGTCGCGAGACTATCACTGTTGTAATTGTAAAGGTCCGCTGGATGATAATAATCGTTGTTCTAAGTGTAAGTGTGAGAAGTGTGGAGAGTATGCACCAGAAGGATTTTGTCATTGGTGTGAAGTAGCCCGTAACAGAGAGCTTAACTGCATCATTAATTCCATCAAATTTCCCGAACACCCTCCACAACCTCAGCCATCTTCACCCACTCAGCTTAATTGTTGTATGTGTGAAAATCCGTTGGGGGATGATTCACAGTGTAAGCAATGTTTTTGCACTTATCAGCCATTCACACTTGATTATCCAGATTTTCACAACGATTTCAGTACCCCTTCTCAGGATTCATTTTGGCAAGAGCCGTGTTATCAAAACTTCGATGATACATCATTTCAAAATATGCCAAATGATCCTTGTGAACATTGTGGAGGTCCACACCCAAGTTTTGATTGTCAAGCAGGAAATACATCTGTCTATGAACAAGATCCATGTAATCAAAACTTCGGGTATGACCAATATCCATATGATTCACCGAATCAGTCACAGCAAATGTATTGTTGTGAGTACTGTGGTGGTCCACATTATGAATCCGATTGTCAAACGAGGACCCCGCTTGTCTATGAGCAGGTCCCTTGTAACAATTATGACTATTCTTCTCATGACCAACCTCCACAGTATCAAATGATTCAACCTCAGCCATCTCCTTTTGAAAAATCTTTTGAAAGTGTATCCCAAAAACTCCAAAATATGATGGATACACTTAATGATTTGGCTGTTAAAAATACCCAAGAAGATCATCATCAGAAAACCATTGGAGAGCTTCTAGCTGAAGAAGAACAAACAGCTAGAATGAGTTCCAAATATCGTCAAACTTTCATTTACGATGACGATGATGACGATTCTATGTGGGAAGGTTGCGAGAATTCATCAGCTGCAATTACACCTGTCCAGAAAAGGCAGGAAGACAAGACTATTGCAGAATTGCTAGCAGACGAGCAAATGGAACGTATAAAAGCCATTTGTATTGATGAGGGTAACGACGAGGACTCTCTTATTATGGGGGATGAGCCTCTTAGCACTGTTCCTGAAAAGGAATCGGACAAATTCATAAAGTCTAGTGCTGAGAACCTTATCCTAATCCCAAGTGAGTCTGAGGATATTTCCGACAGTGAAAGTGATGATTCTTCTCGTAGTGATCATTCTCTTGACACTACTGATGATTTTTCCGGGACGTTTTCTAACGCTCTTTTCAATGATTCTTTCGGGATTTTCTCTAATCCCCTTTTCAATTCAAATGATGATTTTTCCTCTAGTGATGACGAATCACTTTCTGATGAGGAAGTTCAAAATGAAAGTCTCAAAGTCCATTCAAATTCTCTTTTTGAATTTGATGATGAGTTCTTTTCTATCAAAATAAATCCTCTCTTTGATGAAGAGTTAGAAATCGATGAGGTCAAGGACTCTATTATTCATAAACTTGATGATGTGACCTCAACTCTTAATCCCGATCTTTCTCCGACATATGTGCCAATTCCTTCTGAGGATGGCCATTATATTGATTTCACATATGTCGTTCGAGTTTTTCTACCTTTCTGTCCCTATAAGGTAGCTTGTCCTTTCCCTCACTCGTTTGGGAATGAGAACAAAGTTTTTGACCCCGGCATTTTCATTTATCATTTGTGAGCCGGATCTGTGTAAATCTCATCGGTGTGGAACTTTCTTATGTTTATCTAAACATCTTAAATGAAAGTCCGATGGAGATGGTTTCTTCCACTTGCTTCCCCAAGAACCAATGAATGCGGGGTCGAGTCAAGCTAGTGACTCGGTGATCAAAAACTTAAGCACACCATATGGGTTTTCACCCATATTTCTGTATTCTTTCTCTTTTCTAAACACCCTAGTGTGGGGGAGATACCCCACATGTTGTATAAATTTAAAAAAAAAAAAATGTGTGTGTATATATAATGGCTATTATTATTGCCTTTTCACGTTCTAAGTGTTGGTTTAACAGCCGGTACTTTGAATATTGAGGGCAATATTCAGTTCTAAGTGTGGGGGGGAATTCTGGCGAATTTGTTCACATATGTACCTTTTTGTGCCCCAGTACCCCCATTTTTGGCCAAAATTTTAAAATTTTTTCTCACTTAGAACGCAATAAATGGTTATCAGTCCGCCATGTCTAACCCACATAAGGATTGGCTAATCCAGGAGCAAACGGCTCTTGGTAAAGATGTCTCAAATCCGTTGATGGCTTGCAATTTGCCCAAAATTGTATGGTATTCGACTCACCATATCTTCATAAGTGAAGAGTTGGCTAGCCCGCAAGGTTATGGCTTGTGGTAAAGGCAGTGGAAAATCCATGATTGGTAATCAGCTCACCAAAGATAATAGTTATAATTTATCTAAGAGTTGGCTAGTCCAGAAGCAAACGGCTTCTGGTAAAGACAAATCAAAACCGTTGACAGCTTATGATTTGCTCAAAATCATTTGGTTATCATTGTACCAAAGTTCTTACTTGAACTGAAACAATTGGCTACTCCAGAAGTGATGGCTTTTGGTAAAGAGATAAAATCCATTAAATTTTCAAAAATATTGCTAGGGACTAGCAATAGTTTAGTGTGGGGGATTGATGAGTGTCTAAATACTCATCATTTTATACCCATCTAGACTGCTAAAACATCTGAAAACACTCAGAAATGCCACCAAATACAGGAAATATCATTAAATTGTGTTTTTATGTGTTACAAATGCAAAAGGATTGAAAACTGATGAAAAACATGCAAAATACACATAATTTACAGTTTCAGTCCCTAATCTTTCACAAAATGGCAAAACTAGTCCCAGGATGTTCAAATCATGTAAAAAGTCATTTAAGGTCCTTAGGGATTCATTAGTTGTCAAACTTAGTCCTTGAAAGTTTAAATTGCAAAAATGACAACTTAGGTCCCTAAAGTTTCAAAATTGACACAAACATTCCTTGGAAATTTAAAAATGGAAAATAATTACATTTATGGTCCTTGGTTTATCACATTTTGTAGGTTAGGTCCTTGAAGGTACTTTGGGAGAATTACAATTTCAGCCCCTATACTTTCAGAATATTACCAAAATGGTCCTTGTGCTAAATAAACAAACAAACCGGACCCTTATTATTATTACAAATCCAAATCCTAACCATTTACCAACCCAGCCTTTATAAACCCAAAATCCAAACCCACTATCCTTTTCCTTAGCCCAACAACAAACCAGCCCACACCCTTAGTTAATATCTCAGGGTCAAACATTTGTTTGACCCTTCTCCTTCCCTTAAACCGCCAAAATCACCTCACCTCTGCAACCTTGTCCCCCCCACCTCACCATCCACAGCTGTCTCACCCACTATCCCACCACCTCACCACAACCTCCCAAATGCCATTAAACCCTTAAAACCATCACACGCTACCTCCACAGGTCCCAAGACCTTTTTGGCGCCAAAAGCACTTTCAAAGGCTTGGATTAGTTTCAGACATCCAACGGATCAGAAAGGTGGTGGGAAATGTCCCAGTGGGTCCCACAAACCCTAGAAGTCATTATAAATAAGGGGAGAAGCAGAAGAGTTAAATTATTAGTGTAGCTTTAGTATAATTTAGCCGTAGGTAGTGTAGTTTACAATTCAGTTGTAATTTTTGATTTTAAAAGCTTGTAACCTGATACTTTAGTGTAATTTGAACTTTTCCAAATCTCAATTTCAAGTTTCATTTCCCATCTCAGTTTATGCAATTTTAGATTTTATTTCAAAAATCTCAAGTTTGTTGAATGATGTTAGTTGTTGTTATATTGAACTCTTAAGCTAATTTAAGCTCTGACAAAGCTTATTTAGCTTTTAGATACCTTAAAACCAGTTATAAATTTAAAATAGAAAAATACAAAAAAAAAGAAATCAAGAAAAATAGAAAAGAAATAAAAAATCAGTTGTGAACCAAGAAGATTGCTTGGAGCAGGGTGGATAAAGGATTGCCCTGGTTTTAGAGCTTATTGGTAAGCTATAGGAATGGTTGTTGGTCCTTGGTTAACTGCTCTTGCTTGGATTCACTTTGTAAGCATTAAAGTCCATTTTTTGCTTATTACTGTAGAAATGTTAGTTATCTGCTTATGTGTGTTCTTTTATGCTTATTTGGTCTAGTTATGATAATTTAGTGCTTAATCTCACATGCTTGTTCAGTTTGATTCATTGTTGCTCAGTTTTCTTGTTAAATGCCATTATAAGCATAATCTCATCTCATGCTTGTTAGTTGTTATTATTGATATTTTTATGTTTCTATAAGCTTCTTAGATCATAATATGCCATCTTGGATCAGTTTCATGGTTTAAAATAGTGAGTTGCTTTGAAAATCAGAAGTTGGTTCAGTTAACAGGTTGTTTGGATTTAGTTGATTCTCTGAGTGCAGGTTGATATTTGTTGTTTCTTTTGGTTCTCACAAGTCACTATAGGTTATAGAAGCTTAGAACAACCATAAAAACCAACCATTATTAAGTGAAAAGTCAAAATCGTATGCATACTCCATTAACAGTCCATCTGTTGTGGAATGGGCATGCCAAATCCTTGATTTGAGCTTAGAACTAGTTTAGGGTGCTTGATTTAGGTTCACTTAGGGTTAATAAACATCAAGTAATCAATTAGACTCAGTTTAGATTCACATAAGTCAACTGTGGTGCAAAAGTTAAAAAGTCAAAAATCCAGGTTCAAGCCTAGCAGCTGATGCTGCTGATCTAGGCCTCAATTGGACCTCAATTGGAAAGATTCTGATAGGGCTTTTGATGTTTTTGTGTTATTACCTGGGTAGTCTTGCTTTTGCCCCACTTATCTCTTTGAAATCAGCTTATTGGGACTGCTTATTGAAGCTTGCAAAGTAGGTGTTTAGAACTAGGTCTGCTGATTCAAGTATAGGGCTGCAATTTCATTTGGTTGTTCATAATCTAAGTTTTATTGTTCATTTTAGTTCCCTTGTGCCCCAACCTGCTGTTTCCATTGAGTTTTTGGCTTTAGCTTATCCTGAGTGCTTATTGCTTATTTCACATTTGCTTATTGAACCTGTTTGCAGCCATACCTGTGTTTCTGACTGCTTGTTGCTCTCAATTCTATTTCATTTGAGCTTAATTTAGTCCTAAAATCATTTGGTAAAACCTTGGTCAACTCTGGTCAATATTTGCTTATTAATAAGCACTTCATTTAAGCAGTTTACAAAGCAAGAAGCACCTCCAGTGCTTATTTTCCACATTTTAATTTTTTCTTAGCTTGCAAATATTAATTTAGACTTAACCTGATTTTTTCAGAATTTTCCTAAGTCATTTAATATTTCTTTTCTTTTTTATTAGTTTCTAATAATAATTAAATCATAATAAATAGAATATAAATCAGAAAAATATAAATCCAATTTTCATAATTTTCTTTTGCTATTTGTAATCTAGGAAAAATAGAATTATATTTTTAGACCTTAAGAAAATCAAAAACATAAAAATAAGTGATAGTTTCTATTTAATAGAATTTATCTTTTTAAATTTTAATTAAGTAATTTTCATTTTTATAATTTTCTTAGCTTCTTTTCATCTTATAATATTTTTAGAAAATTTTTTAGATTTTTCTTTGTTCATTTAGTATTTTTTATAATTTAAATTAGTTTAATAATTAATTAAATAATAATTAATTAATAATAATTAAATAAAAAGTATAAAAAAATATAATTTAAGTTTTTAAATAAGTTTTAAGTAATTTTACATTTTTAGGTTTTAAATTTTATAAATTTCAGTTTTTGTCCCGTTTTAGATTTCCTGTTGAGCGTTTTAGTTTAATTTTAATCGCGTTACATTTGTTTTGTATATTTAAATTGTTCATTAGTATAAAAAAGCAAAATAAAAAATATCTGATTCATCAATCACTTTAATCCAAAGCTTTTCACAGTTTTCCATTCACACCTCGTTGGGAAACGACCCAGGCGATCACTTGCCTGGTTCACACTACACACGAGCATTCGTTCTGAGACTATTTGCCTTTTATCATTTATTACGGTTGACCATTCACAAGTGGTTGACTTGTGTGATAGAGAAATAAAATATAACCGGTTTGGATCGAATCAATTCACCACCGACGTTTAACCAACTGATGGACCAAGCTCAAACTTCTCAACGTTATTCTACGATAAACCCTGTTAATCTTGATGTAGATATGGATCCATTTTTTGGTATTCAAGATTATTCTACAACCCAAGGTTCGGTAGCTCCATCCGAACCCGTTAAAGACGACTCTCTCGCTGAAGAGGTGGCACCCGTCAAAGATAAGAAGACTACAAAATAACGTTAAAGATCCAAGTCGACTCCCACGGCTGAACCATGGACCTCGGAGGAAGAGCTAGCATTGTGCAAAGCTTAGATAAACCAGTCCAAGAATAGCGTGAAAGGGAATGCTCAAAAGAGTAGTTCATAACACTGCAAAGCTAAGAGAAAGAAGTTATTTCAACATTCTTGTAATAAATGATTTTTATGAAGAAAAGAGTGGTTCATAACAGTGTAAAATGTGATGGCCGTGATGGTTGGTGGTTATTTCCATCATATTATCTAATTATACTAAGGCGCGTGGTCGATTATAGTTTTTAAATCCACCGAACAAAATAAGTTATACGTTTTTACTTGAGCCCGGTTTGTTACTCCATGTTTAGCCCAAACTTGGCCCAATGCACAAGATATACTGTGTGATTATGTTGGGAAGGTATACCTGACGTTCCAATATCTTCCACCAACTTTCTTCTCCATCACCGCCATCTACTTTTTCAGATTCAGCTTCACTGACAGTTTACTTCAACTCCAGAACCCTCCACAAAACACACACACATCTCTTCTTCAATATCTATTATCAAATCATCAAAAGGTATGTTTTAATTAAATTATTTCAGTATTTATTTTTATTTTTCAAATTAGGGTTGCGATAATTTTGGGGTTTTGTTGATTTCTTTTGCAGGATGCCTTGGTGATATGTTTGCAACAAAGCCTTTTCAGGCATTTGTTTTCAATTTTTTTTTGTTTGGAATTTTTTTTTATAAAGATTGGGTTTGAAAATCGACAATGGTTTTCTATAAAGATGAAAACTCGATTGAAAAGATCATGTATGTTAACTGTTATTTAATTTTTTTTTAGTATTAGGAATTTATAAAGGGCCCTGTTGGGATTTGCTTATTTGAAAAGTAGCAGTAACTTCAATCGACTTCTACTTGATTAATGGGGGACAAAGCACAACTCACATAAATGAAGGAGGCTTGGGCAAAAAAAAGATTGGGAATTTCATAAAAGGGTTTTTGCGCCTCTTTTCCCATGATATTAATGATTTCATTTTCAGCCAGTCTTTATTGTGGTGGTGGAGGTAAATATGGGGTTTATGGTCTATGGTTTTGGATTTCGTACTAATACTGGTAATATTTGTCAATTGGGCTGTGATGACGATTGTAATGTGAGCTAAATGAAATGGGTTGTTGAAGATCCGACCGTAACTTGGCGCGGCAATGACCAGATGGTATAGTATAAATGCTTACTATGCAACTGTGTTCGTTTGTAGCCATGGCGGAATTCGGGTCTTTCTATGACCCGAACCCTATTTATAGGTCTGAGCCTAACTATTTGTTGCATCACTTTGATGGTTTGACATTGTTTATCTGATTTTTTGGATATATGATTTTACATTTTTGAATGGAGTTGCTTAGTTTGCTGATGTATGCCATCTTCATCACATCAGAATATTTTTCTTATGAGTTTTCACGGTGGTGAAATGGGTGTGGGATTGGATGCTAAAGTGGTCGCTAAAACGGGTGCGTATGGGGTGCTGAAATGGGGGCTTAAGTGGGTGTGTCTGGGGGCTAAAATTAATGGGTTTCGATAATGAACTGCGTCTTAAATGGGTGTGGGATTGGGGGCTGAAGTGGCGGCCTCAAATAGGTGCATTTGGCAGCTGAAATAAGTTAGTTTCGATGACTAAAAAGGGTCAGTTTCGGCATTCAAATGGTTGTTAGATTGGGGGCTGAAATGTGGGCTGAGGTGGGTATGTTTAGGTGCTGATATAGGGCCTAAATTAGATGCATTTCGGTGCTGAAATGGGTTGCTTTTGGGTGACAAAATGGAACTGAAATGGTTGTGTTTAGCGCCTGAAATGGGGACTATCATGTGTCAGCTTTGAGCTGTAATAGACGTAGGATTCGGGGAGTAAATGTGCGACTAAAATGGGTCAGTTTGGGGGTGAAGTGGAGGTGGGACTGGAGCGTGAAATAGACGCTGAGATGGGTGTGTGTAAGATCTAACCTTTTGATTGTGTGGATCTATTCCGGTGGCCTTGGATCTTGAAAGATCAAGAAACCCATGGAGTTAGTTTGTAGAGAGAAGTTTTAGAGAGAGAGAGGGAAACTCTTAGAGAGAAAATCTGGAATGTTAGATTAATTGTGTGAAGAGTTTCAACCCTTCCCAAGAGTGGGAAGGGTCTTATATAGTTACTAATATTGTGCCCCTAGTGGGCTGTTGAGTGAGCTGACAGTAAGGAAAGCCCTGACCCACTCCACAAATATAAATACGACTAATACTATTAATACTAATACTAATATTACTAAGCTAATATAAATAAGCCTACAAGCTATGTAAATGCTAAATAGATACTCGGGGTGACCGAGCCTTCATCTGAATATTTATATTCCTAACAATCTCCCCCTAAGGGAGGTCACCCCGGAAATAATAACTTGAATTCTAGCATTTTCTCTTCTGAACTTGTCTTTATAGCTTGTAGTCTTTGATTCTTCAAAGTCTTGTATCTTTGTGCATTGTGCATCTAGCAGTAATCATTTGATGAGTGTTTGTTTGTCTTGGATGATCTTTGAGTATTCTTCGACTTTATCATCCAACATTTGTTTCCAAGTCATCTTACAGCAGTATGTCTCCACGTGATGTGATAGTCTTCGAGCTGACATGCTCACACTATTTGGTGTCATGATCTTCAGCATCAGAGTTTGCAGAAGTTGTGTTAAAGGTCTTTAGGTTGATCATGACTTCTTTGTTTAATATGATGATGTAGTGTGAACATGTGGTAGAGGATTGGCATCTTTTCTGCAACCAGCTGCAACCTCAAACAGCTACAACCGCAAACAGCTGCAACAGCAATCAGCTTCAACTGCCAGATGTTCCTGCATACGACAGTTAGCAATAAAACGTCCGGTACTTACAGGTTCGGACTTCGAGATTGTTAACAGCATAGTGTGAAAACTCTCTCTAATCCTTACCAGGACCGTTCCTAATCGAAAACCCACAGAGGGCTTTTTAAGATCGTACCGTAGTATATCAACGATTAGGTGAGTCGCTGGAGATCACTCCACGACTGTAGACCGTTTGAAACCGCCGCGATCACTAAGCGTAATCCACAGGGAATTACCGAAGTGACCTGCTTTCAGGGCTGCTTGATGTTGACCCTGGCAGGAATTTCCATTCAATCATTGAGAATTACATTCGTAAATTCTCTCATAAATGTTCTGGCAGATTGCTAAGATCTGCGTAGGACTCTTAGTTTACAACTGGTGTCCTTGAAGTTGACCAACCAGTGTAGAAATGGTTTGTGTCCCTAAGAGATCTTTTTATGCATCTCGTGGCTCTAGACTCGATAGTGCGCCTTGATTTAGTGAGCGGAGGCTGGAGAGAACTGCCACCTTCTCAATATCATCTAACTCGGAGTGAGAGAGACGATAGAAATGTATTGAACTCCGTGACAATTGAAACAAGAATCCTTTGAGGGACCTTGAGTGGCTAGGGAGGGTTGTGCAGCGTATCACTGGGTCCATGATACTTTGTCTTCAATGTCAGCGATTAACTAAGTGATTCTGACAGCATATGTATTGACCCTGTTTCTGCCTAAAGTGTAAGGAGGGCTTCTTTCTTTTCACCCTTTACCTTTACATTTCTTTTTCATTCTTCAACCCCTTCAGTGCTTATCGAGACTTCCTTACTAGTACCTTGTTGGTTTTGTTCCAATACTAGCTCCATCTCAGTCGGCACTCTTCCCTTATTCACTTTTCTCCTTTTTTAATCATACCTAAGGACTTCTACACTAACTAGTGGATTGTCCCTGGGTAGATCCCTCCGGCTCTGGCGGGATCGTGGGAACTTGAGCCTAACCTAACCATCCTTATAACTCCATACATTCATTAAAATGGTCGGTCTTTGGTGTACTTCCACGATAGCCATAAACCAAATCTTTGAAAAATCTCTCAAAGTGTTTATGATTCTGAAACACATTTTTGCAAACACTTGAGAGTTTTATATTTTTCAAATGCTCCCCCTCAACATGTGCTCAAATGATTGTTTTATAAATTTGCACATGTCAGGTGAAGCTCGCACTTTTGAATTGATTGATTTTCCAAGAACATGATCATCGCGAGACACGCTTACATCACTAGTAAACTAGCTTGAAATTATTACCCGTCCAGATCACATTCAAGGAAAATCGCTCGAAATTGGTACATTCTACTCAGACACGTCCTTTGCGAGACACGCTTACATCACCAGATAAACTGGCTTGAAATTATTACCCGTCCAGGACATGTCCTTTCGACTACTGACTTTAGCTATCATCAATTCATTGGTGAAGTCTGAGCCTTGCTCACATAAGATGCATGCCAAATCCTTTTTGTCAATTCGCTCCCCCTCAATATGTACATCGATATACGAAAGAGTTTAGCACATATGGGAGAGCTTACATTTAAGTCCAAAACATCACATTTTCATCAGGTTTCATATTTAAATCACATTCTCTCCCCCGATCAAAAATTTCAAACCTTTTGAGATTTGTGATCCCAATTGATTTAAATAAGTTAGAAAATGTGGGAGAAAATGTGTCCGATTTAATGTAGTCTGATGATGGAACATACTATGCTCCCCCTTAATCTAAGAGGGAGATTCACTGCTTTTTATGCACAAGATAACATTTATGACATAAATGATATTGACCTTTTTGCGCAGATGATGTAATCACCCGCTTTTCTGCGTGAGTCAGTGGTCAACATCGCTTATCCATCCACCAACAAGTACGTCCAAAAATTGTAGATCCCCACTTGGCGAGATCGGAACAAATATTGCTTTGTTTTACTGAAGGTGGTGGTGGTGATGACGGTGTTGTTGTTGTTGTTGCTGCCGATGTTGTTGTCGTGGTGAATTCTGAGCCAATCAATAGAGTTTGAACGTCTGATCACATGGTTAGAGCTGGAACTGGCACATTCATATTAGCTATGGAATCTGCATAAGAATATCAACACAGATATACATACATACAGATACACTGTTCTTTAATAGCTACCCTTCAGCAGCTTGCCACATTATAATACCAAGTTCATCTTATAATCAAACCACAATCAGGAAATACGTCAAACCACTATCTATCATGAAGAGCAATTAGCAATCATGAACCTGGCAATTCACCCAGATTTCAATATTCAATTCAGGATCTTAGGAACATGATTCAAATATGTTAGCTATATACCTAAGCGAATCCTGAGAACATATGCACAATATCAACAACAATTAAGCAGCAATTGACTTAACAAAATTCAAACAACATTTGAAACTCATTCATTCAGATCATACAAATGTCGTTGGAGTATTCAAAAACATCAAACACAACTGGTTTTCTAACTTCTTTTAGGTTTTGAGTCTTAAAGTACTTAGGGGATTAAACGAGGATTCCAAAGTAACACAAATGAGCCTTCTAGATACATAAATCTAGGAAACTATAAGCAAGTTGCACATAATGTCCTAAACTCTCTAGCAACTAACACGTTTGGCCATTTGATATAAATTTTTTGCAAGATCCTCTTCAACTAATACCCCATTACCTACAAAACCATTTCTAACAAGTATGAGTTAACCAAGAAATCCATTTGATGATATAAAATTTGAATTCACTCTCCCCCTCAATCAATGACCCGTATTCTAGTTAAATATTTGTAGTCGTTGATTGAGTGACAAATTTTATGCACAATCCAAGTATAAAAGAATTTCAAGCAACACATAATCACCAAGTGTCTTACAAATAATTTTCAGAAGAATCACAGAATGAAAACTATTTGCATACAAAGAAGATTTCTCTTCTTTTTCAAGAAATGATGCACTGAAACGTATATCAGATCAAAGAAACATGGATATAAAGTAATCCATGCCCAGGTGAACAACACCCAGTTGGAGGAACAACCGTCTTTTTGGCGACGTGCTTTCCCCAGAATGAAGCGCGGGTTGCTATCTAAAGTAATGGCAAGCCATTTAGACATGTTTTAATCATCCATTTTAACTTCTGCTCGAGCTTCATTTAAAGACCCGTGCCATTATTGAATGACATTTCTAAGTCCGTAAATGTTATCGATAAACAGAAGACATGCCTAGGTGAAACTATTTTTGGTCTTTTCTAATTTTTTAATTTTTATGGTTTTTCTGATTTTACGTTTCTCTATTTACAATTAGATGGTTTTCTATGAATCTATATACAGAATAGGTATAATATATGAACAAAAATGTATGAAGAAAATATGTACAAGGATACGAACCAAAACCATTACTCCTCAGCTTCTTGTATCTTTTCCGTTGCCATCACTTTACTTGCTGAAGAGCAATGTGAGCACATTTAACCAGGGATTAATACAGGCTTTTCACTCTCCCCTAATTAGTGCTCTCCCCCAATCTGACAACCTTTCTGATGAACACCCATAATAGAAGGAAGAATTTGGATGAACACCCATAATATGAAGAAGTCTTTTGATAACCAAATGCATGCCGTCTTAAGTCTTCTAACACATAGCGGAGAATGTAGAGAAGACTGTAGACTCGACCTTCTTCAAGATTGCCCAATATGGAGGAACAGAATACCAACCATCTTCATCTCACCAAATGCCTTCCAGTAACCTTACATATAACCCATCAGCCCGCAGCATACACATGAGATGATAACACACAACAGAGAATGTAGAATAGACTAACGACTCGACCTTCTTCAGTCTTTAGTATAACACCAAAGTAACAAGTTGAACCACTGATCATCTATAGTATGTATCCATCCTTGGATATTAAGCCCTGATCACGTGAACCTGTTGTGCGTCCTTGATGTACACATTCTCTCTCCCCTGATGGTTACGATTAATCAGCACATGACGTAGCAGTGAAACGATAATACCAAGGTAACAATTTGAACCACTGATCTTCTCTGCGGTTATGACATTTGTCTTCCCGGAATAACTTCAACTAAGAAGAAGTATTAAGCCCGATCACGTGAACCTGTTGTGCGTCCTTGGTGTACACATTTCTCTCCCCTGATGGTTACGATTAATCGGAATCATCATCATGATGTGTACATGTAGCCTAATGACGAATACATGAAGCATTGACTAGAAACCCTTTGTTACTGATTGTATCAGCCCGTGAGAAGATGTCGATTAGCATTCCATGACCATGTTCTTCAACACCTTGATAGAGGAAGAAGATGTAGTGTTGGAGAACCATGGTTTGCACGACTCCTGAACTGACGTATTCAGGAGTCGTATGACCATTTCTCAATCATCAACCAACATGTAGATTAATATTCACCCTTTCCCCCCCCCCCCCCTCAAAAATTGCATATGCCTGCCAACTGCAATTTTTGATGATTGAACTAGTGAATATGAATACCATCAACGGTAAGTAGCTCCACTTGACGGTACTTGAAGACTGACATGTTGTTTATTCACCCTTTCCCCCCCCTCAAAAATTGCATATGCCTGTCAACTTCAATTTTTGGTTGAATACGTGAATAAAAATATACTCCAATATGCGCCGATCCACTTGAAGACTGAATAAGCACGGAAAGAGCATGAAACTTGTTGATGAGAATGGCCATAAATAAGAAGATTCCTCTTCTTTTGAAGATAAAGTGCACTCAAGCGTACACTTTTCTTTTCTTTGAAGAACGAGGCCTGCACTGAAGTGTACAGACGTCATAACTCTCTCTTTACTACTTCTCTCGACTAACTCCATACCAACCCCATTCTCATTCTATTGGCTTGATTTCGTGACCACTAATGGAGTAAAACCCAATGTAATGAACTTGAGACTGAAGTAACATAACCCGAACTTGTGACTTAAACTTGTACTAATGTGAGACAAAGAGCGGTGCAGAGACTTCGTGCAACATCGAATCCCTAAGTACTCTATACTCTTCAACCAGCCAACCATCAAGTATAAGACGTACATCACCTCTTGGATATCCACAACTTCGTGTGACACTGAGCACTACAACGTGACTCCTTAAAGTGATAGTTATTTTGTAATAGGGAGAAAGAAAAAATAACTAGATATCCAAGTCCTCGTCATTGAATTTAAGGCTCGAACAAGGATTTCGAAGAATCTTCATCCAACCTCCCCGATATCTTCAGATACTAAGTGCACGCACTCATGAAATTTCACTTCAGCCTCAAATAAATAATACTGAACAAACGCCGTAGTCACATCTTGTCGATTAAATGCCCCGATCCAGCCATTTGAGATGTTATAGCTGAACTTTGATAATGGTTTTAACCCGATCATGGTCAAGAGCGCATAGCCCATCAACACGGGATTTTACAAATCTATGATTTAAACCGAGAAATAAGTTCTTTCGCGGGATTTTACAAAACCAAGAAGAAACCGTGAGACAGTAACAGATTGAATGTGGCATGACTGATTTGATTTTGGCGAATATCAGTTTGGATTAAGAATATCCCGTGAGAATTACAGATCACATCACAACTTTTAAGACCTTTGGCCAACTAACCAACCTTGTACACAGATTAGTGACCACTTGATGAAGGAAACCCGATATACCAATACTGAAAACTGAAGTAGAAGTCCCCAAATTTGTTACTTAAGCTTGCACTAATGTTGGAAGAACGGTGTAGAGAATTGATGCTCCAAGAAAATCTCTAAGTGCTCAATACCCAACCAAAGTATGAGACATTAACACCTCTTGCGATTATCGACATCGTCATTGACGTGTGACACTGAGTACTCCAATAACTCTTAAGTGATAGTTACCCCGACTGCTGATAACTAGATAACCCAAGTCTTCAACTTACATCTTAAGCACGAGCAAGTTATCGTTGAAATCATGCATCCAACCATCCCCGATTTCAAGATAAAATAGGTAGACTCTTTCGTGAAATCCAACTTCACTCTCAAGCAAGGAATACCAAATTAACTTCGTGATCATTTTGTGCGGTTGAATGGTCAAAGGGAGAAGAAACATGCGCTAATTCTTAGCAGTGCCCATGACTCATAGTCAGTCCTATCAAACAAAGCTGTCTGACCCAACTACTTGGATGTTATCAGGTGCAGTGCATGGAATAGTTGTCATACTGTGTACAGGATTTTACAGTTCTTGAGATTTAACCGAGAAATAAATTGAAGAACAAACTGCACAACAGTAAGTATCAAACTGCTGAGATCTTAGGTAATTTGCTGAGACCCAAACCACTGAAAGCTAAACCACTGAAACTGGAACCGCTAATATTCAAACTGCTGGAGACTGAACCACTGAATCCTGAATCGCTACGATCTGACCCGCTGTAACCAGAACTGCTAAGATTCAAACCGCTGGAGACTGAACTGATACGATTTGACCCGCTGTAACCGAAACCGCTAAAATTCACATCGCTGGAGATGGAACTGCTAGGAAACACGCGCTAATTCTCCCCCTCAAAAAGGGCATGCAATGACCTTCTTACCAAAGCTGAGAGTCCGTGATGTTTGAGAATTTGTCAGGCACAATACATGGAAAGAGACAAATAAAATTACTGCAAAGACGATGGTGATTAAGACTCTCTTGTAGTAACCCCTTGCTTGGCTCCTCATCAACGGTTTAGTAGATTAACAAAGTCACTGAAGCTCATAATATGCCAAAACCGATTGATGAAATGTGTATAACTTAAGAGTGAGCAAACGGTTAAAACACATCTCTAACCACATCACCTCCTGTCTTTAAGTCTGACCACCTCTTGAGAAGATCTTGTACTACAATCCCATTAGAAGCTTGAGAAACAACAATTACTTGATGAAGCTTGAGAAAGGACAAGTCCGCGACTTATACTTGCACTAAATTTGTGATTTAGAACCTATATTGAGCACAACAACGTAACTCCTTTAAATATAGGTAGTGATATATACCCAACCTTCCATCCTTTATTGTATATATCCACTTCTTGAACATCCAAGTCTAATCACCCTAAATACGCTCGAGCAAGGGTCATCAAACATCGTGCATCCATCCACCCCGAGATGTTTGAGACACTAAGTACACCAATGTTGGGAATTATGATACGATTCAAGAGAAGATAACTTAGGTCTGGTAGTATATCAGAGTTAGGTCTGTCTTTGTAATTAGGTCTGGTAATGTAAAGTTAAGTCTGGTAGTATGTTTAAGTCTGGTTTACTTATAATGTTAAGTCTGGTCGTGAAGTTAGGAAAGTCTGTTAGAGATAAGTTAGGAAAAGATACAAAACATGTAAGTATCTTTATAGAAGATTTGTGAATATCTTCTTAGTCGGTTAGTATTAGGGTTTCCTTGTGTTATAAAAGGATCCCTAAAGATTGTTAGTTCTGTGTGTGAGTTGTACGAGTTCACTATTGTGATTAAAATCAATATACGAAGTTAGTGATATCTCTGTGTGTGTTCTTCATTGTTCTTGTTAAGATTCCGCATTAACATCAACAATTACCTAGGGTTTCTCACTTAGATTGGTTCGTATTTATCCTAACCATCTACTAGGTATTCAAAACTACTTAGAGATCCACTTACAATTCGTGGACCAACAAGTGGTATCAGAGCAAGGCGAGAGACTCTGAATTCGAAGAACACTTAATCTCAAAAAAACTAATTCTCACTCAAATCACCCTACACAATGTCTGAATTCGATAAGCCTGTTAACACTGAAACTTTCTCAATCCATAACAGTGAGGATGAGAAATCAAACCATGAAGATGAAGGAAAAACTGAAACCAGTAACTCCCAAACACAACAACAACCCATCCCTTCCACAACCACAATCTCAAACATAAAACTTCCATTACTGAAAAGAGAAGAGTATGATATATGGGCCATGGAGATGGAACATTATCTGGAGTACATTGATAGTGATGTGTGGAAGGTTATTCAAAAGGGAAATTCTAAGAAAAGAATTTCACAAGGGAATGATGGGCAGATTAGAATAATGCCACCAATATCTGCTGAGGAGATTAGGGCTGTGGAGAAGGAAAAGAAGGCCAGAACCTTGCTTCTTATGGCTATTCCTAAGGAGCATCTACAAAGGTTTCATGGCATCCTTGATGCTAAGGAGATGTGGGAGGCTATCAAGAAACGATTTGGAGGTAATGCAAACTCCAAGAAGATGCAAAAGGCTGTTCTTAAATAGCAATTTGAGACATTCAGTGTTTCAAAGACTGAAGGTTTGGAGAAGGGCTATGACAGATTTCAACATCTGTTAACACAATTGGAAGTTCATGGTGCAGCAGTTTCAAATGAGGATGCAAACCACAAGTTCCTTAGATCTTTACCATCAGAATGGGGCAATGTATCTGTAGCGATGAGGATTAAGGAGGAAGTAGATTCAATGACACCTGATGACCTATACAATAATCTCAGGATGTTTGAAAGGGACATCAGTAACAACACTCAGGCTTCAACCAGTTCATCAAATGTTGCTTTTGTGTCACAAAACAAAAGCAGTACTTACAAGGTTAAATCTGGTAGTGTTAGGTCTGGTATCTATGAAACTCCTTCAAGTGAAAGGTCTGCTTCAAGTTTTACTGATGAGGTGATACATTCTTTCTTTGCCAACCAAACGGAAGATGAAAGCTTTATTAGTGAAGACTTAGAACAGATTAATGATGCTGAAGTTGAAGAGATGGACATAAAATGGCACATTGCCATGGTTGCTTTAAGGGTCAAACGATTTCAGAAGCAATATGGGAGGACCATCAACTTCAACAAAAAATCACCAGTGGGATACACAAAGAGGACAGTTGAATGCTACAACTGTCACAAGCATGGACATTTTTCAAGAGATTGTCCAGAGAAGAAGCCTGCTGATGGGAAAAGAGATGATGATGGGAAGATGGAAAAGAATCAGATGAGCCTGCTGACAATGGAAGCTGGAGGAGTCAACTGGGGTGAGCATCCAAGAGTGAATGTGGAGTCTGATCATGCTCTCATGGCCATTGGTAATGAGGTATCATTATGCTCTAAATTATGCACTGACTCATATAATCATGTTAAGGCTTTGTGTGATGAGCAGTTAGAACAAATAGGTGACCTAGAAGTAAATCTGTTAGCACATAAAAATGCTGTAAAAACATTAGAGGCACAAAAGGTCACCCTTCAAAACCAACATGCTGCTTTAAATGAAAAACTATACTTTCAAGCTAATAAAATATATGAACAAGATGAAAAGCTTAAAAGGTATAGACAATTGGGCCTTAAAATTCAGAAGGAGAGGGATGAATTGAGAAAAAGGGTAGATCAGTGGAATAATTCAAATAATAACCTGTTTAAGTGTTGGGATTCTCAAATTAAGTCAAATAAAAAATGTGGCTTAGGATATGAGGAAAATGAGAATAAGGCTATATTTAAGAATAAAGAAGAGGACTATACTGATAAGCCTTTATATAATAGGTTTGTTAAGACTGGTGACTTTAAGGGAGTACCACCACCTTTGAGTGATGACTATACTCCTCTTGAAAAAGAAGAGTTGGATGATTCACTCTTTGTGTATGGTAAGAAAGGTCCTCAAGTGCCTGAACCAACCACCTCAGAGGACAAATCCAGTAGGTATTCTTCTTGTCAATCCAATGACTCTGAAGGATCTATTGATGGTTCCTCTTATCACTCTAAGTCTGAGTCAAAAAGTGAGGTAAAAGAGAATCCTGAACCTAAGGTTGTTAAGAAGTGTGAACCTGTTGTTACTAAACCTGTAGTGACTGAACCAAAGGCTGAGACAGTCAAACCTAGTTGTGTTAATCACATAAAAACTCCTAGGGAATCTGTTAAAATGAGTGAGTCACCTAGAAGCAATAGTGTTCACAGAGAAAGTAGGAGTAGTTATACTTATGCTCCTAAAAGATGCTTTGTGTGTGGAAGTTTGAGTCATTTAATAAGAGATTGTGACTTCCATGAAAAGAGAATGAAAAGAGAGGCTAAGCAAAAGAGAAGGAATGTTAATATGGGTCATGGTTCAAATAAACCAGTTTGGAATAATGCTAGTAGAATTAATCATGCCAACCAGTTTGTTCCCAGACCTGTCCAACTCAATAACTCTACCAGACCTAACTCTTATGTTAATTCTGGTAGACAAAATTTTAGGTCGGGCTACAGAAACTTTAATGTGAATAGGCAAAATGTTAATTTTATGAGGCCTAATGTGAACACTGGCTATGTGAGACCCAAACAACCTTTTCAAAAACCTCAGGTGAATGCAAATTTTCAAAGAAATAATTTTTATAAAACTCATTCACCTGTGAGAAGACAAGCTGTAAAGCAAACAGCAAAACCTTTAAAGGGGAATGGGGGGTCTGCTGTTAAGACCTCAGCATGTATGTCTTGGGATTCAAACAAAAATAAATCCATGTATAAATCCCAAAACAACAGTGGATCAGGTTCAATTAAGAAATTTAAGCATATTGATCCACAAGGCGGACCCAAGCCTACTCAGGCCTGGGTTCCTAAGAGAAACTAATTTCTCTTCTTTTTGTGCAGGATCATCCACTTTGCTATATGGAAGATAGAGGAATTCTTGACAGTGGATGCTCTGGGCACATGACTGGTAACAAGAACTATCTAAATGATTTTCATGAATTCGAAGGAGGTTCTGTTACTTTTGGAGGAAGCAAGGGACAGATAACTGGTAAAGGAAGAATAATTGTGGGCAACATAGAATTTGACAATGTATCCTTTGTAAAAGAACTTGGGCAGTTCAACCTTTTCTCAATATCACAAATTTGTGATACTCAGCATAAGGTGCTTTTTACTGAAACTGATTGTCTTGTGTTGACTCCGGACTTTAAGATGCCTGAAGAACATCAGATTCTTCTTAAAGTTCCCAGACAACACAAAATGTACAGTTTTGATATGAAGGCATCTAATCCTGCAAAAGGTGCTACCTGTTTGATTGCAAAAGCTACTTTGGATGAATCTAAGTTGTGGCACAGAAGGTTAGGCCATGTGAATTTCAAAAACATGAATAAACTTGTGAAGAATAACCTTGTGAGAGGTTTGCCTTCAAAATTGTTTAAAAATGATCATACATGTGTGGCTTGTAACAAGGGAAAACAACATAGGGCATCCTGTAAGGTTAAATTAGAAAGATTAATCACTGAGCCTTTACATACCTTACATATGGATCTTTTTGGCCCTACATCTGTCCATAGTATAAATCATGCATGCTATTGCCTTGTCATTACAGATGATTGTACTAGATATTGTTGGGTGTTCTTTATGTCTAGGAAGGATGAAGCTACTCCTTTGATTCAAACTTTCATTAGGCAGATTGAAAACCTTCTTGATAAAAGAGTTAAAATCATTAGGAGTGATAATGGCACTGAGTTTAAAAACAAAAGCATGCTTGACTTCTGTGGTAATAAAGGAATTAAGCAACAATTCAGTAATGCAAGAACTCCTCAGCAAAATGGAGTTGCTGAGAGAATGAACAGGACACTTATTGAGGCAGCTAGGACTATGCTAGCAGATTCACTTTTACCTACAACATTTTGGGCTGAAGCAGTCAGCAATTCCTGTTACATCTTTAATAGGGTTAGAGTGACCAAGCCTCAAAATAAAACCCCTTATGAGCTTATGTTTGGCCATAAACCAGTTGTTAGCCATATAAGACCTTTTGGGTGTCATGTTACCATTCTTGATACTTTAAGTGTTCTTGGAAAATTTGAAGGAAAGTCTGATGAAGGATTTTTAGTTGGGTATGCATTAAACAGTAAAGCCTTTAGGGTTTACAATCTAGTATCCAAGAAAGTAGAAGAAAATCTGCATGTAAACTTTCTTGAAGAGAAACCCAATGTCAAGGGAATTGGTCATAGATGGATGTTTGATATTGATTATTTAACTGATTCTATGAATTATATTCCTATCTCCAAGGAGAATCAAATTAACCCTATTGCAGGTACCAAAGAAGTTACTAACAATGCAGGTACCAAAGATCCTTCTAATACAGGGAACACTGATGATATGGCTGAGCTTGTTGTGATTCCATCTACAGAGAACAAGTCTGTTGCAGCTGAAGCAGAAATCAAGACTTCTTCCTCTCAAGAAAAGGATTCTGAATACAAATCTCAAGATTCTGGCAAAATAGTATCCCCTAACATTACCAGTACTTCCCATTTTAAGTCTGGTAGTGGTGCTCAACCAGACCTTTCTTCAAGTACTGCTTGTGCTGATTCTGTGATGCCAGAACTTGAAGTATTTCCAAATCCTAATGAAGGTATCTTTGAAGGGGCTTCCTATGATGAAGGAGGTATTATTACTGATTTCATTAACTTACCCACTGAAGTGGAGGTAAGTCCAACTCCCACTCTCAGGATCCACACCATTCATCCCAAGAGTCAAATAATTGGTGATCCCAAATCTGCTGTTCAAACAAGAAGTAGGGTGCAACATCAGTCTGATTCACTTGCACTCATTAGCCTGATTAAGCAACAACAAAGGGTCAATCATAAGGACCAACAACATTGCTTATTTGCTTGCTTTCTTTCTCAAAGTGAACCCACTATAGTTTCTGAAGCTTTAGGGGAGGAAAGTTGGGTAGAAGCTATGCAAGAAGAGTTGTTGCAGTTCAAGCTACAGAAAGTATGGGTTCTTGTAGACCTACCTAATGGAGCTAAAGTTATTGGTACTAAATGGGTCTTCAGGAATAAAAGGGATGAAAGAGGGGTAGTTGTAAGGAACAAAGCAAGGCTGGTAGCACAAGGATACAAACAGGAGGAGGGCATAGATTATGATAAGGTTTTTGCTCCTGTAGCAAGAATTGAGGCTATCAGGTTATTTTTGGCCTATGCATCATACATGGGATTCAAGGTGTATCAGATGGATGTCAAAAGTGCTTTTCTTTATGGCACTATTGAAGAAGATGTGTATGTACATCAACCTCCTGGTTTTGAGGATCCTGCTAACCCCAATCAAGTGTATAAGGTTATTAAAGCTTTATATGGTCTTCATCAAGCTCCTAGAGCTTGGTATGAAACTCTTTCACAGTTTCTTGAAGAACATGGATACATCAAGGGTGTAATTGACAAGACTTTATTCATTAAGAGAGACCAGAAGGATATCATTCTTGTTCAAATTTATGTGGATGATATCATTTTTGGATCAACAAGAAAGTCTTGGTGTGATGAATTTGAAGGTTTAATGAAGAGCAGGTTTGAAATGAGCTCAATGGGAGAACTTACATTTTTCTTGGGACTGCAAGTTAAACAAAAGGATGATGGACTTTTTATTTCTCAAGACAAGTATGTTGCAGAAATTTTGAGAAAGTTTGAGTTCTCAAATGTGAAGACAGCAGTCGCTCCCATGGAGAACAAGGTGCCTTTAACAAAGGATGAAGATGCTGCTGATGTGAATGTGCATCTTTACAGATCCATGATAGGTTCCCTCATGTATCTTACTGCTTCTAGACCTGACATTATGTATGCAGTTTGTGTTTGTTCACGTTTTCAAGTACAACCAAAGACTTCACATCTTCATGTTGTGAAGAGAATCTTTAGGTACTTAAAGGGCAAACCAAATTTGGGCCTTTGGTATCCTAAGGAGTCATCTTTTGACCTGACAGCTTATTCAGACAGTGACTATGCTGGTGCAAGCCTGGATAGGAAATCCACAACAGGAGGTTGTCAATTCCTTAAAAGGAGGTTGATATCTTGGCAATGCAAGAAGCAGACAATTGTGGCCAATTCAACTACTGAGGCTGAGTATGTAGCAGCTGCACATTGTTGTGGACAAGTTTTGTGGATTCAGAATCAGATGCTGGACTATGGTTTGAATTTTATGAATACTGTTATCCACATAGATAATAAGAGTACTATCTGTATTGTTAAGAACCCAGTATATCACTCTAAAACTAAGCATATAGAAATCAAGCATCACTTCATTAGAGATTGCTTTGAAAAGAAGTTGATTAGAGTGGAGAAAATACATACAGATTTTAATGTTGCTGACCTATTAACTAAGGCATTTGATGGTCCTAGATTCAATTATCTGGTAGTTAACATTGGTATGATGAACCCCTAGTTTGAGTTAAGGGGAGGTTTGGCTTAAGGGGAGGTCAAACTGTAAAGTATGTTAAGTATGAGTACTTACCAGCATTTAGGTTATCTTTAAGTCTTGTAGTTTTGTTTTTAGGTCTGCTATTGATAAAAAAAAATAAAAAATAAATAAAAAATAAAAAAATAAAAAAATTGTGTCTTCTGTTTCTTTTATAGATAATGCTGGATTAAGTAAATTTTCACAAGTTGTTGAGTGAGACTATTGGAACTTCTCACTAGGTGGAGGTGCTTTGCACTAACACATCAAAAGGTTATCAGTCCACCTTGTCTCATCAACACAAGGACTGGCTAATCCTGAGCAAACGGCTAACAGGTAAAGATTGCTTAAATCCGTTTATGGCTGACAATTTGCCAAAAATTGTATGGTATTCAACTCACCATATCTAAGATAAGTGAAGAGTTGGCTAGCCCACAAGGTTATGGCTTGTGGTAAAGGCTGTGGAAAACCATAAATGGTAATCAATTCACCAAGATGAGGTGCTTTTCCATCAAAGAATTCACTAGTCCAGAAGCAAACGGCTTTTGGTAAAGACTTAACAAATCCGTTGATAAGCTGATGATTTGCTAAAAATCATATGGTTATTAATGTACCATGGTCTTACACACTAAAACATTGGCTACTCCAGTGGTAATGGCTATTGGTAAAGAGATTTCAAATCCATTACATTTTCAATGATTCACCTCTCACAGATGGTAACACATTTGGAAGTGATGAGAATAGTCTGGAACTTAAATGAATTTGATGTACATATAGTCAATGTTGCTGCAAAGATCATATCAGAAGAGCTTATCAAGATTCAAGCTGCTAGAAAGGATCAAGACCTAAATACAATTCAAAGTGTTCAAGATTCAATCCTTAGAAGGCTTAATCAGAAGAACTTGAAGTTCATGGAGCATGAAGATCAAGTTAGGGGAGGATTGTTGGGAATTATGATATGATTCAAGAGAAGATAACTTAGGTCTGGTAGTATATCAGAGTTAGGTCTGTCTTTGTAATTAGGTCTGGTAATGTAAAGTTAAGTCTGGTAGTATGTTTAAGTCTGGTTGACTTATAATGTTAAGTCTGGTCGTGAAGTTAGGAAAGTCTATTAGAGATAAGTTAGGAAAATATACAAAACGTGTAAGTATCTTTATAGAAGATTTGTGAATATCTTCTTAGTCGGTTAGTATTAGGGTTTCCTTGTGTTATAAAAGGATCCCTAAAGATTGTTAGTTCTGTGTGTGAGTTGTATGAGTTCACTATTGTGATTAAAATCAATATACGAAGTTAGTGATATCTCTGTGTGTGTTCTTCATTGTTCTTGTTAAGATTCCGCATTAACATCAACAATTACCTAGGGTTTCTCACTTAGATTGGTTCGGATTTATCCTAACCATCTACTAGGTATTCAAAACTACTTAGAGATCCACTTACAATTCGTGGACCAACACTATTCAGTCTTACTCTGATGAGGATGAGGATCCAGTGGAGGAACCAGAGCAGGTTCAGGTAGAGCCCACACTAGCAGTGACTGCACCCGTTGAGCACGCTCCTGTTTGTGCCGGTATTGACAGGGACAGAGAGGCATTGACGGATCTAGATCAGGTGATGATGCCACGGGATGGCAAGGGCATCATGGAGGATGTACAGGGGGTATTTGAGGTAGGGAAGAGCTCTAGGGCTGCCCAGATACAGGATTTGAGTGGTACCCAGTGGATGGATATTACTTGTGACACCAGCATGGGTGTACGTGCAGCTAGTCCAGAGTACACTCCATCATCTCCTTCGTTTGTGCCACCTCCATCTCCGATACCTTCTCCGCTTCCATCACCAGTGGTTTCTCCGCTTCTACCAGCCTCACCAGTAGAGCTCTAGGAACCCACTGTCATGGAGCAGCTATGGATTCAGCTGGCGAACCATGCCAGTTTACTTGATGTGCATTCATATCAGATTGAGAGGTTAGAGCAGCCTGACCGCATTCAGAGTGTTGAGAGGAGGATTGGGACAGTTGACAGGGCTGCCTGTGTGTTGTTTGAGGAGATGTATTCTAACAGACGTGTCATGATTGGCCTGAGAGCCAGATTAGATGCATTGGAGAGGTTACACGGTAGTGAGCTCAGGGATTTGGACTTTAGGGCTATTGGTTTGGGCAGAGGCCAGTCAAGGATTCAGGGGATGTTGAGGAGAGCTCGAGGTACTGATCGCGCTCAGTGGCAGAGGATCATGACTGCTGAGTATACGATCATTGCTGTGATGAGAGAGAACCAGGAGTTGAGACACCGTATGGATCAGTTGGAGGCTACTATTGGAGGGATGACTGCAGTATTCGAGCAGTTACGCCTTGAGCATGACCGAGCCTAGATTAGTTTTAGTAGATGATGCATTCCATTAGACTGATGAGTTATCACTTAATAGTCCATCACTAACTATTAGCCTTTGTTAGGAATTAAGCTTAAGCAATTAGTACGGCTGAATATGGAAGTTAGTACTGCTAATGAGTTTTGAAGACAAGAACAGTTAGTACGGTTATATGAAGAAGTTAGTACGGTTTATGTTTCTGTAAAAGATAATTATAGAAAAGATATTGTGTATATCTTATACGATTAGGTGATAGTTATCTTGTAAAGGAATCCTTAGTCTATAAAAGGATCTCCTAGATTTAAGGTTATGTACGATTTAGAGAATTAGGAGAGATCGAGTTTTTGTTAAGATTCAAGGTTGTAAACCCTAGTACTAATTAAGAGTACTCGTATTATTCATTAATAATATTGAATCGTTGAAGTTGAATTATTTTTTTCATTGTTCATTCACTATTACATACAAATCATATAAAACACAAACAAATAGATCTTCTAAGTGCTAGCTAGTAAATTCCGCGTGCTAGACTAGACATCATTCAAAGTATCTATCTAACACAAGGAGTGTGTGTAGATCCGGTCAAGTGGTATCAGAGCCAGGTTCCTGATACTTTGTTTTAGAAGATCCAGACGAATTTGTTTAAGAAGAAGATGGACATGGAGACAACTACAAGTCAAACCAACATTGCTGCTAAGCTACCAATGCTTAAACCCAATGAGTTCGATATGTGAAGACTAAGAGTTGAACAATTCTTTCAAGTGCAGGATTATGCACTTTGGGAGATCATAGAAGATGGGAACTCGTTCAAACCTCCATCCACTTCCACTACAGTTGACGGTAAGACTGAGACAACTGTGCAGACCAAGCCAGTGACTACTGAAGAGAAGGCTCAGCATAAGAATGATGTTAAAGCAAGGAGCATGCTGCTGATGTCAATCCCCAATGATCAATTACTAAACTTCAGTAAATACAAGTGTGCTAAAACTCTCTTTGAAGCCATTGTTGCAAGATATGGTGGGAATGATGCCACCAAGAAAACTCAGAAGACTCTTCTTAAGCAACAATTTGAGAACTTTTCTGCTACAAGCAATGAGTCATTAGATCATATGTTTAATAGACTGCAGAAACTAGTGAGTTAGGTTGCTGTTCTAGGAATTGAGATGCCACAAGAAGATCTCAACTCAAAATTCCTAAGAAGTCTACCATCAGAATGGGCCATGCATGTGGTTGCATGGAAGAATAAGCCAGATATTGATTCTATGGATCTGATGGACCTTTATAGCAACTTCAAAATAGTAGAACAAGATGTGAAGAAGTCTGCTGGATCAAGCTCAAGCTCAAGTTCTGGAAATTTGGCCTTTGTGTCAACTCCCAGTACATCAAGTCAAGCAGATGAAGTGCAAGTTGCTGGAGCAGTTGGTACTGCTAACTCTAACAGTGGTACTGTTAGCAGTACTAATGGACTTTTAACTGAAGACACTTATTGTGCTTTCCTTACTACACAGCACAATGGTACTATGTTGACTCATGGAGATCTTCAAGAGATTGATGAAGATGACATTGAAGAGATTGATATTAAGTGGCAGCTCTCTCTTCTCAGCTTGAGAGCTAAAAGATTCTTGAAGAAGAATGGCAAGAAGATAATCATAAACAACAATGATGTGGCTGGGTATGATAAGTCAAAGATTGAGTGCTTTAATTGTTACAAGAAAGGTCACTAATCAAGGGAGTGCAGACTGTCAAGACAACAAGATGGAAAGAGCAGAGGATATGGAAGCAAGTCAAGGGTTGTGGAGGTTACTGATTCAAGCTCAAAAGCCATGGTTTGATGACTTAGGGTTTGACTGGAGTTACATTGCAGAGGAGGAAGCAGAAGCATCTACAGAGATTGCTCTCATGGCATTTTCAGACTCTGAGGTACAAGTTTCTAAGTGTTCTAAATCTTGTGAAGCATTAAATGATCTAGAAACCCTTAAGAATAGATATGATGCCCAGAGAATAGAGCTAACCCATACCAGTTTTAGTTTAGCTAATCATAAGAGGGCTTTAGCTGTATTAGAAGAACAGATAGTACACTTTAAGGAAAATGAGTCTACCTTTAGTGATATTGTAGTTGTTCTTAAGAGAGATTTAATGTTTAGAGAAAATGAGATTAGTGTGTTAAAACACGAGCTGGATCAGGCTAAGAAAGCAAATCAGAACATTCAAATGACTGTTGACACACTAGAATTTGCAACTCAGGGTGTTAGTAAGATTGTTGAGTGTCAGATCCTCAATAAAGCTAAGTCGGGCCTAGGTTATAAGTCAGTTCCACCTCCCTATAGAGGAATTCCAACACCACCAGGCATAGACCTAGAACACACAGGACTTCCTGAATTTCAACTACCTGAGCTTAAGTATGGTCCTCAACCTAAAGAGAATGTAGTTGATAAACCTGTGTATGAGAGTGCTAGTGATAAATCACTTTCTGAGGATAAGGTGTCCTCAGCTAAGGACTCAGATGCTCCAACCATTGAGGACTGGACTTCTGATGATGAGGATGCTCAGGCTGAGGTTAAGCCTATTAGTGTTAAGGTGAAGGAACCAAAAGTTCCAAAGATGGTTAAAACTGAGACTGTTAGGCCTAGATCAAATGCTAAACCTTTTAGACCAACAGTTAGGTATGCAGAAATGTATAGAACCACAAACAAGCCCAGAGGTAACCAAAGGAATTGGAATGACCTCAAATCTCACCAACTAGGTGATGATTTTGTCTGCTATAGGAAAGCTTGTTACTCTTGTGGTAGCTTTGACCATCTTGCAGCCTTTTGTGATAAATGGGTAACTAGGTATTCAACCCCTAGGGTGAACTCAGTAAGACCTCCCTCTCACCCTACAAATGCTAAGATGATACCCAGATCAGTTCTTTTGAGGTATGGACCAAGAGAAGTTCTTACTGATAGACCAGCAGTTTAAACTGTCAGACCTATTAGACTTGTTCACCTAAGGCCAACAGTTCAAGGTGCACAAATAGTTTTTAAACCAGCACAAAAGATTGGAAACAAAACCTTTTATTATAGAGAAGTAGTGAAAAACCAAGTTTGGAAACCCAAGGTAACAACTACCAAGCCAGCAGTTCCAACTGCTAGCAAAGTAATTGGTACTGGTGTTAATAAAAACACTGCTAAGGGAAATATGGGTACTGGAGTGAATGCATCAGCATGTTGGGTTTGGAGACCCATCAAACCCAATGGTGCTAAAATTGTTTTGAAAAGAATGAATTATGTTGATGCAAGAGGAAAGCCTAAGTCTGTTTTGGCTTGGGTTTCACAAGGAAATTAATTTTTTCTTTTGTGTGCAATGTTAGTCATATACTTTTATATTGTGAGACAAGTTCTTTGTGGCTTGTTTCTTTGTTTTTGGACTAACACTTGCAGGATTTGGATGAAAAGCACCAAGGAGTTAATATGTTTTGGACTATATGGTAATTTAGAGCTCAGTGTGTTATCTGTGCACACAAAAAATGGTAATTGGTTCACCATGTCTAACCCACATAAGAATCAACTAGTCCAGAGCAAACGGTATCTAGTAAAGACTTCTCAAATCCGTTGATGGTTGACAATTTACCAAAAATTGTATGGTTATCAGCTCACCATATCTAACTGTGAAGAGTTGGCTAGTCCAAAGCAAACGGCTATTGGTAAAGACATATCAAATCCGTTGATAGCTGATAGTTTGCTAAAAACTATATTTGAGCCATGGTATTTTAAATCTTTTCAATAAGTTCATACGGCTCAATAAAATTTTTCCAGCAGTTTGTACTGTTCGTTAAAAGTTGGTACGGCTCAACTAGCCGTTGTAAAAATCTGTCAGTAATTAATTTCTAGCCGTTGGGGTAAAACCGTTATTCTGAAGCATACTTATATGGATTTTTCTTGAGATAATTATCTTTTTACCATAAATTGATTTAATATATTTCCCAAGATAATTTATCTCGTTCGCAAAATTCTCAAAACCCTAACAGTATCTATAAAAACCCAATTGGCTGCATAAAACATCAATTCCACTCTAAACAATCATCTTATTGCTACAATCTTTCACTCTTCATCAATACAAATGGCTAATTTGGAATTTGTTAAGCGTCACAATCAGGTTGCGTTTCTAGAGAAAACAGAGAAAGGAGATGGACCAAAATTTTATGAGATTGTGGACTTTCTAAACCACTCTCACATAAGGTATGCTCTAACCGTTTCTCCTACTCTTTATGTCTCTCACATCACACAGTTCTGGCAGAATGCTACTGTCTTGACTAGTGAAAATGGAGACTTAGAAATTCATTCTGAAGTAGATGGTGTATCTTTTGTTGTTACCGAGTCTATACTTAGGAGACATCTTAAATTAAAAGACTCAGATGGTATCAACACTATGCACAACACTGAAATATGGCAAGAACTTACCAAAATGGGGTATGATACATCCGAACACAAATTAACTTTTCAAAAAGGATGTTTCTCACCTCAATGGAGATTTTTGATACATACCCTTTTACATTGTTTAAGTCCTAAAAAGACTGCTTGGGAGCAGTTCAGTAGCAATATTGCTATTGCTCTCATTTGTTTGTCTACAAACAAGGTTTTTAACTTTTCAAAATCTATTTTTGAGGGTATGGCATCTAATGTAAACAGCAAAACCAAGTTTCTAATGTATCCAAGATTTGTTCAAACTCTTTTGAATAAAAAGACATACATGCTTACAAAACCAACAGAAACTTTTGCTACTCCTAGCCTTCAATCAAAAGTTTTTCAAAACATGGCTATGGCTAGTAGGCTTTTTCAAGGAGTATTAGTTCCATTGTTTCCTGAAATGCTTCAAACTGAAGTGGGTGAAGGTTCAGTACCACCAACTGATCTCCATCACACATCTACTTCAGCTCCTGAAAGGACTCAAACATCCCAAATTCACATCACTTATAGGAGAAGGGAAACACCCAGAGTGATTCCTAGATCCTTTCCCCATGATTCACATCTCCTAGCAGGTAACACAGCTAGAAGTGATGAGGGTAGTACTTCACATACTAAATTGATGGAATTGTGTACCAAACTAGTTGAGAAGGTAGAAACTTTGGAGGAGGAGCTAAAGAAGAATAATGAGGAACTCAAAGCTCACAAAAAGAATTTTGCCCAGGTCTACTCCAAATTGACTCTTAGGGTGAAGAAACTTGAAGAGCAGTTAAAGAAGAAAAAGGCAAAGGTAGTTTTGGATTCTTCTTCTGATGATGACTCAGATGATTTTGATGGTGATGATGGGTGATTCTCCCAAACAGGGGAGGAAATCAGATAAAGGCAAGGGAGATGGATCAGGTTCTCAGGGGAGGCAAAATGAAGAAGAAGAAGAAGAAAATTTTGATATGGGTTCTGGTAATGTTGATATGGAAATAGAAGAATAGACACATGAAGCAGTTCAGACTGGTTTTCAAGAAGCTGAAGAAGTTCCAACTGTTGAAGCAGTTCCAACTGCTGATACAGAGCATGAGACAGTTCCAACTGGTGATACTACGACTGAAGAGGAATATGCTAGAAAAAGGGAAGATTAGGGTAAAAAGCCTATGACACTAGAAGAAGCTGCTCAAGTACTAGAAAGGCTCAAGAAAACAAAACCAAGAACTCAGGCTCAAATAGACTTTGATGCAGAGGTAGCAAGAGAGATTCTAGACAAGGATTTAGGTGATGAACAAGCTCAGATAGCTCAAGATGCAGAATTAGCAAGGAAGATAGCTGCAGATGATGTAAGGGATATAGCTGAATTCATGGAAAGAACAAGATCTGAAGAAGTTAATCAAGAGGAGTTCAATGAGCAACTACAATACTTGTTAGATTCTGATTTCATTGTGAGAGCTCATGTTGTAATGATTCTTAAAGACAAGGAGTTAAGTGAAGAAGAAAAGTCAGAAAAACTCAAAGAGTTCATGTTGTCAAAGAACAAAGAAGTTACTTGGAATGACTTAGTGCAGAGAGTTAGAGAAAGGCAAGAGTCGGGATACAAGACAAAGTTTCCTACCAAGAAAGAAAAAGTCAGTTTCATGAAACATTATTTGAAAAATCAAGCAAATTACAAGATGTGTGACTTCACTGGAAGGTCAGATGCTGAGATTGAAAAGACTTTCTTTGAAACATATGCAAGACTGAATACTTCAAGCAAGGAGGATATCACAAGGAACAAGAAAAGAGAACCACAAGTTCTGGAATCGGATATTGCAAAGAAGTTGAAGTCTGGTGAAGAAGGATTGACCAATGAGCAAATCAAGAATATGATGGTGATAGTTCCAGAGGCTACAAATATCAAACCATTAGAAGTCAAATATCCTATCATTGGCTGGGAAGTTTTCACTGATGGAAGGATGATGGGATGGAAGATCATAAGACTTGGAGGTATTATTGAGAGATACAAGCTGTTTGAAGATCTACTAAAAGGTTTTGATAGAGAAGATCTTAATCAGTTGTGGAGCTTAGTAAAAGAAAGATTCAGAGTTCAAGATCCACTTAAAGACAAAGATAAAGAGTTATGGGTGCAGCTGAAAAGGAATTATGAACCTGATAGAGGAGAATCAATGTGGAGATTTCAAGCACAAGTTGAAGATGTCTCTTGGAAGTTATTTGATACGTGTGGAGTGCACAAAGTTTCTACTAAGGATGGCATAGAAATCTATATGTTAGTGGAAAAGGATTATCCACTCAGATCAAGTGTTTTAGTGTCTATGTTGTATAAAAAGCTGAGGGTTGAAGAAGATTCTGAAATGGCAGATTTGTTGGTAACAAAGATTTTCAACCTCGCAGAACAAAGAAAGATTAGTAGTAAGAGACAGTTATGAAAGGTGTTTGGAAGAATCCCCCTCATATTGGAGATGAAGCTTAATTTGAAGAAACTTAGTGATTTGGGAAGAAATCATAAGTTTAGGGGAGGATTGTTAGGAATTAAGCTTAAGCAGTTAGTACGGCTGAATATGGAAGTTAGTACTGCTAATGAGTTTTGAAGACAAGAACAGTTAGTACGGTTATATGAAGAAGTTAGTACGGTTTATGTTTTTGTAAAAGATAATTATAGAAAAGATATTGTGTATATCTTATACGATTAGGTGATAGTTATCTTGTAAAGGAATCCTTAGTCTATAAAAGGATCTCCTAGGTTTAAGGTTATGTACGATTTAGAGAATTAAGAGAGATCGAGTTTTTGTTAAGATTCAAGGTTGTAAACCCTAGTACTAATTAAGAGTACTCGTATTATTCATTAATAATATTGAATCGTTGAAGTTGAATTATTGTTTTCATTCTTCATTCACTGTTACATACAAATCATACAAAACACAAACAAATAGATCTTCTAAGTGCTAGCTAGTAAATTTCATGTGCTAGACTAGACATCATTCAAAGTATCTATCTAACACAAGGAGTGTGTGTAGATCCGGTCAGCCTTGCTTGTAATTTTGTGAACTTCTATTCCATTCGATATATATATATATATATATATATATATATATATATATATATATATATATATATATATATATATATATATATATAACAAGCTTGGTTTTTCTATTCGATTGTTCGTTTCCTCTATGGTTGACTTTATTCTTGCATTCTATTTGCGATATCCATATATTCATATGACACCTTCCTTCTATAATCGAGATCTCATTTATCGTCTTCTTCTTGTGATGCAGATAAATGGCACCCAAACGAAAGTCAACCAGAGTCACACGAGTATGAACTGCTAACACACCTACCCCCGCAAGAGCAGTGCGAGGTAGGACTGCTGAGAATGCTGCCCCGGCAAGAGCCGCGCAGGGCAGAGTTGCTGAGAACGCCGCCCCAACCAGGGCCGCGGCAAACCCACATGTGGTGAATCAATCAACTCTAGATCATCTCGGCAATGATCGTGTAGCCGCCGCACTCTCCGCCACAAACAACTCAACCACCAACACCGGAACGTCAAGGCTAGTGACCAATAGCTATGGCTGCACTTACTCTGAATTCAGAAAGATCATGGTTGGAGGTTTCAGAGGAACAGAGGGAGCCGTTGGCCTGACTAGGTGGATTGAAAAGCTGAAAACCATGTTTCGCATCAGTGGTTGTAACGATGATGACAGGGTCAAGTATGCATCTTTCACTTTCATGGATGCCGCTTTGACCTGGTGGAACAACTACATGAAATCTACCAACATGGATGTTGCTTATGCTATGCCGTGGGATCACTTTAAGGAGTTAGTGCTTAGGAAGTATTGCCCACGAAATGAGATCAAGAAGTTAGAAATAGAATTTTGGAATTTGAAGGTGCAGAATAACAACATGGCTGCTTACAACCAGAGATTCCAGGAACTGGCTTTGCTATGTCCTGAGATGGTTCATACTGAGACGAGGTTGATTGAGAGGTATATCGGAGGTTTGCCAAAGTCCATAAGAGGAGACGTGACTACCTCAAGGGCTGTAGATCTCCATGAGACCATGGAAATAGCCAACAAGTTGATGGACCAGGAATTGAAGGATGCCCCAGAAAACAGTGCTGACAACAAGAGAAAGTGGGAAGACCACTAGAATGGTAGAAATAGCAACTCTTAAAACAAAAGGCAGTGAGTGGCAAAAGCCTATGCAGCAGGTTCAGGTGATAAGATGGGGTATGATAGGAATGCACCTCTTTGTAACCACTGTAAGCTACACCACAAGGGACAGTGCACGGTAAAGTGTCACAACTTCCAGATTGTGGGACATTTGGCCAAGAATTGCAGGTCAAGCCCCTAGCCACCGCTCAAGCAGCACCACCCAACAATCGCAGGGCGGAAGTCACCTGCTATGGATGCGGTGAGAAGGGTCATTACCGAAATGAGTGCAACAAACCCAGAAATCAGGGAAATGGTGGTGGTCATGGTAACCAGGGAGCAGCAGTTAACAATGGGAACCAGGGAAATGGAGGAGGAGCCCATGAAAGAGTTTATGCTATGGGCAGAATGGAAGCCCAGGACGACTCGAACGTGGTGACGGGTACGTTTCTTTTAAATAATCACCATGCATCAATATTATTCGATACGGGAGCAGATAGAAGTTTTGTGTCGACTGCTTTTAGTTCTTTAATTGATATTGCTCCAACCACCTTAGACAATGTCTTTGACGTAGAATTAGATAACGGGAACTTAGAAAGGGTAGATACCATTATAAGAGGTTGCACTCTAAACTTGCTAAACCACTCATTCAACATCGATCTCATGCCAGTAGAGTTGGGTAGTTTTAATGTCATCATAGGGATGGATTGGCTATCGAAATATCATGTCGTCTTCATTTGTGATGAAAAGATCGTCAGAGTACCCTACGGGAACGAGCTTCTAATAATAGAAGGAGATCGGAGCGATCGTGCACGCTCATCAAGATTGAGCATCATCTCGTGTACGAAGGTGTAGAAGTGCATTGAGAAAGGATGCCACCTCTTTCTGGCTCATGTTACTGAGAAGAAAGAGAAGGAGCCCAGAGAGAAACGATTGGAAGACGTGCCAATCATGAGGGATTTCCCGGAAGTTTTTCCAGAAGACCTACCTGGACTCCCACCAGCCAGACAAATCGAATTTCAAATCGATTTAGTGCCAGGAGCCGTGCCTGTAGCACGAGCACCCTATCGGTTAGCACGAACGGAGTTACAGGAGTTGTCTGATCAGTTGGCTGAACTATCAGGGAAAGGTTTCATCAGACCCGATATGGCCATCACGAATTCCAAGTTATGCCATTCGGATTGACTAACGCACCAGCTGTATTCATGGACCTCATGAATCGGGTGTGTAAGCCATACTTGGATAAATTCGTAATCGTGTTCATTGACGACATCCTGATATATTCTAAGAATGAGAAAGAGTACGAGGAACACCTCAAGTTAATCTTAGAATTATTGAACAAGGAGGAGTTATATGCCAAGTTTTCGTAGTGTGAATTCTGGATATCAACAGTGCAGTTTCTGGGCCACGTGATCGATAGTCAAGGCATTCACGTGGATCCCGCAAAGATCGAGTCAATAAAGGATTGGGCAACACCCACAACACCCACCGAAATACACCAATTCTTAGGACTTGCCGGTTATTACCGAAGGTATATAGAAGGTTTCTCCAAGATAGCGAAGCCTTTGACTAAACTGAAACAGAAAAATGTGAAATATGACTGGGGAGATAAGGAGGAAGAAGCTTTTCAACTCCTTAAGGAAAAGTTATGTAGTGCACCTATTTTGGCCTCACCTGAGGGTAGTGAAGACTTCGTTGTTTATTGCGACGCTTTACACAAAGGTTTAGGAGCCGTGTTAATGCAGAGAGAGAAGGTGATAACATATGCTTCTTGACAACTGAAAACCCATGAGAAGAAATACACAACCTATGACCTAGAGTTAGGATCAGTTGTGTTTGCACTTAGAATTTGGAGACACTATGTCTATGGCACGAAGTGTGTGGTGTATACCGACCACAAAAGCCTACAACACATCTTGAACCAGAAGGAGCTGAACATGAGACAGCGCCGATGGTTGAAATTGCTTAGCGATTACGATTGTGAGATCCGTTACCACCTAGGCAAGGAAAATGTGGTTGCCGATGCCCTGAGCAGAAAAGAGCGGATCAAACCCCTCAGAGTCAGATCGTTAGGAATGACGATCTGTTTGCCGCTTCCAGCAAAAATTATTGAGGCTCAGGTCGAGGCACTCAAGGAAGAAAACCGACCACGTGAGAAGATTTACGGAATGCCAGAGAGTGAGAATGGCTTCGTAAAGAGATCCAATGGAGTTTTGTGTTATAGGGACAGGAGTTGGATCCCGCTATATGGAGGAATTCGTGATTTGATCATGCATGAATCCCATAAATCCAAATACTCCATCCATCCAGGATCCGACAAGATGTACTTGGACTTGAAGAAGCTATATTGGTGGCCAAACATGAAGGCCGATATAGCTGAGTATGTCAGTAAATGTTTAACGTGTTCGAAAGTCAAGGCTGAACACCATAGACCATCCGGTCTACTTGTTCAACCTGAAATTCCAGAATGGAAATGGGAGCGCACCACTATGGATTTTATCACCAAGCTGCCTAAGACGTCGAGCGGTTACTACACGATCTGGTTGATCGTTGACCATCTCACTAAATCCGCTCATTTACTCCCTGTAAAGGAGAATGATAGCATGGACAAACTTGCACGACTGTATGTGAAGGAAATTTTCGCAAGGCATGGTGTGCCTGTTTCTATCATCTCTGATCGAGACATTCGTTTCACGTCTAACTTCTGGAAGTCGCTCCAGGACGCATAGGGAATCGACCTCGACATGAGTACAGCTTATCATCCTCAGACTGATGGTTAGAGTGAAAGGACCATTCAGACGTTGGAGGACATGCTGAGAGCCTGTGTGATTGAATTTGGGAACAGCTGGGATAGGCATTTGCCTTTAGCCGAGTTTTCCTACAACAACAGCTATCACACCAGCATCAAGGCTACACCATATGAAGCACTTTATGGTCATAAGTGCAGATCGCCAATATGTTGGGCTGAAGTCGGAGAAAGTCTACTTACCGGACCAGACCTAGTCCACGAGACTACTGAGAAGATTGTGCAGATCAAGAGCCGAATGCAAGCGGCTCGTGACCGTCAAAAGAGCTATGCCGGCAAGAGGCGAAAACCCTTTGAGTTCTAAGTGGGTGATAAAGTGATGTTAAAGGTCTCGCCATGGAAAGGCGTGATAAGATTTGGTAAACGTGGGAAGTTGAACCCTTGTTATATTGGACCTTTTGAGATTCTTGCCAGAATCGGGCCGGTAGCCTACCAACTCGAACTGCCGTCCGAGCTCAGCGCTGTGCTTGACATTTTTTATGCCAGCAACTTGAAAAAGTGCTTATCTGACGATAACGCTGCCATTCCCTTGGATGAGATTCAGCTTAACGAGAAACTGAATTTCATCGAGGAACTGATTGAAATCATGGACCGGGAAGTTAAACGACTAAAGCAGAGTCGTATCCCAATTGTGAAGGTTTGTTGGAACTCTCGCAGAGGTCCCGAGTACACTTGGGAGCGAGAGGATGAAATCAAGCGAAAATATCCTCATCTCTTGTCGAACTCATCGAGTAACGCAAATTGAAATCCGGGACGGATTCCCCATTAGCTGGGGAGACTGTGACAAATGGTAATTTTCGCATTTTAAGTTAATAATAAATATTTATTTATTATTTTTAAGCCGAGCATTTCTATGCGCAATTGCATGTTTCTGAGCATTTAAGAGCATTTTTGGGAGCTGTCCCGCATACTGTAGCTTACAGTCACTGCTAAAAAAGTTTATTTTTGTCAGTAAGTGTAAATTATTCTATTTCTGATAGTTACTGACAAGTTTCGTAATAAACTGAAAAGCTTTCTCGTATTTACTGAAAAGCAACCCCACACGCGAACTGACAGCAGAGTATATATGGTAGCAGTCAAATAAATGCATTTTTGAGCAAATAATAATATTTTATTATTATTCTGACAAAAATGTCAATAAAAACTTTACTTTGCGTATACGTGTCCAAAAACGTCAAACCGGAACTTTACGGTAACATTTATGCTTAAACCAACACACGATACACCAACGAGGAACCAAAAAATATTTCCCCCTTGATGTGCCCGGTTCGGTGTAAGTTTTAAATTTATAAGGGGTGAATTACCGAATCTAATAACAACACATACGAGCAAGTATACTCGTCCGTTGTAGCAAGATTTTGATGGTAAGTCGGGATCGTTCGCAGGGATTTGTCTAGTGAATCGAATTGTAAGTTAAAAAGCAACAATCTCAAACAAGTAGTAATGATATTATGAAAATTCAAATGATTAAAAACTACACTTGCTTAGACTAGTGTACTACAATTGACTAATATGATTGTGATAACTTTGGATAACATGTTGGTTGTGATAATTAGTTTTGACACTAATCTATTGTTTCTACAAATTAGACCTTCGTCAAGATTTTGATTTGTAAAAACAAGCATTAAGTTTAACCAATCAATTCAAGATCAATTCAAGGTTCATGAGTTGGTGTTCCTCAAACACAAAAACAATCTTTTGTCTAATCAAAGAAGCTTAGGAAATGGTCAATACAAAAGGTAACCAATTATAGACAAAAGGTCACAATTGAAAGTAAACTATTAATCTCTCGACCTTTAAAGTGGTTCACAATCAATCCGTTTTGATAGAAAAAAGCATTTTTATTACAATCACAATCAAGTTCCTTTGTTTAATCAAGAATAGTGGAAAACAACAATCATTCATAGACAAATGATTATAACTAGTGGAATAACAATAGTTCCTTCAACCCTCAAGATTACTAGCACTAGTTAAACTTGATTACCCAAATGTCACTATGAAACTTAATCACAATTGGTTCTTAGAATCGACTTGAAATTGAATTAAAACATGTTATCACAATCATATGCCAATCAATGAGTAATACACATCATCTAAGCAAGTGCACAAAGGCACTAGCCACTCATAGCAAACATAAATGTAAACTCAATACTTTGAACATTAGAAACCATGATTAAAAGTCTTACAATGATTGGAAATAAGATCACAAGTGAAAGACAATGATTCCACAAGCAATGAAAATGGTATATTCGACTTTCTCCCTTCTCCTGGACTTATGGACGAATTTCTTGAGTATTTTCTTTGAATGGTTCTCTCCTAGTACATACACATTCTCTCTAGGTTGATTGGAGTTTTAAATACCCAACAAATGGTTCAATAAATTGCTCTAACCAAGGGTCTAAGTGCATAAATGCTTCTCTTGCTCTCCAAGTAGTATTGAATGGTTAGAATACTGAAAAGAAGGACCTAGAACCGGATTTATAAAGTCACAATCCTTAATAAAGAAGTTATGGGTCAACAGCGACTTCCAACCGATCGGATAGAATGGTCTACCGATCGGTTGGTCTTCTCGGTAAATCCAAACTTACTCCATCCGAATCGGTTGCGGGCGGCGACCGATCGGATGGCTATGGCTGGTGGACCTTTTTTTTGGACTTTTGCGTATGACTTGTTTCTCGGTCGTAGCTCTTGATTCTTTGATCTTTCTCTTCATCCTTAAGCTTATTAACTCGACTACTCGGACTTTAACTCATTGAAGTACCTCACGGAGCAGAACTTGACACAAGATTCACATGCAATCTCAAATATTTCCTTTTTTCCTCATTTTTGCATCTTTTCCATCCATTTTCCTGTCTTTGGCTACAAATGCTTTGCAAACACACTTTGGTACGATTTAGTAACAAAAGCATATAAATATAACCATAAAACATATATAAAACTACCAATAACGCTATCAAAAACATGTTAGATTTAGGCGTTATCACCCCTGATGCGTGCGATGTGTCGTTGCGGTTTAGCAGTATTAATGCCTACTCAAGTTTTAAATTTATATTTAGCCGACTTATCAATAACACACACACTTAACGAGCAGTGTACCTGGTCAGTATGAATATAATGGTAAGTAGAGTGTCGATCACTAAGAGTGGAACGTATTATCTAGTTATTCCAATCAGTATTTTAATATTCTAAGTTAACTATACAACCTAATCTAACGCAAGGGGGGTTCAGCCTGAGAGACTGGCACGTTTAGGTTGCAATTAAATAATAAACTAAACTAATGAGCACGAATCAGCGATAGGCATGCGCGTACACAGATAAATACTCGAGACAATAAGAAGACATGTCCTGATGATTAAGTAGATTGTTACTTGTTTTATTGATAGTTTTATATGAAGTGTATGTAGTTAACCCTTTCTCGTTGGTCCTAATCTTATCGGCGAGAAATCCCTTAATGATTACTTATGTCTAAAAGTTATTCCTAAGTGATCAATTTAGTAACAACCGTGGGAGCCACATTCTCTTCCGTAGTCAAATGCGCAGGCCACTAATAAACACAGAGGTTATCAATGTACTAATAAGTAGTAACCAAAGACATCAACATATAAACTTTAATTGATGGGAAAGCAGTTTTAAGGGAGTGCAATCTTTCTCCTCACATTACACAAGCCACCAATCCTAATGAATTAAAGTTTACTAACACAATAAAACAAAACTACTTAATGAATTAAATACATGCAGGACCTTCTTACAGCTCTTGTATCTTCGTTCAGGTGTGTCTTGTGCTTCCTAATCGTCTGAGTTCGGCCTTAGGGTTTCTGTATTTCGGTCTTGTAAAACTGTCGAACTCTTTTCTTCGTCTGACTGTGGGGTATTTATAGTTTCTGTTAGAGGGTAAGATGCGGCGCATCTAATAAGTAGATGCGGCGCATTGACTTAACTTCGCGTGGGGTCCAAGATTAATATATTCAGGAATATTTGTACACCGCCAGAAGTTGCGTCGTATCTTCATTCTTGGATGCGGCGCATGTCCTTTGCCGTCTTGGATTGTAAAACCCAAAATTTCTGAACGCGTAAAATACCTAAAATACCCTTAAATTTTAAACTTTTGAAGAACGTATATTAACGTATACCCGAAAGTATTTATATATTTGAATGTACGCGACATTTAGTATAACGCCCTAAAACTTGAGTTAATATTTTATGTATTAATTTGATATTACCCTAAGTACAAATAATTAAATACGCGTATCATATACCTTACACTAGGAAAATAAATATAAGATTTGAATATTATGCATCCTATACATGTTTCCTACTAAATGGATACAAGTTTTGCCTACCTCTTTTCACACGTTCTATAAGCTTCATGTGGGGATGATCTTATCACATCTTGCCTAACTTAAATCATGAAACGAATGAAAATATAAAAGATACGTATATCCTTTCCAAGAAATCAAGCAACGACACATGCCTCTCACTTTGTCAATCCATACGTTTTGAATATCAAAATTTACGTATTATCTATCTTTTCCTAAAATATAAGACGCTTCTTTCCTTAACACACACGATTTGACAGTGGTACATATTACGTATATTCCTTTCGATAAAACCGACCTCCACCTTTTTAGCCCATAATTCACGCCTTTCCTTTTTACTCCACACATATTTCTCTTTGAAGATCCGAATATATCCTCATCAACATGCACAACCTCTTAAATCACCATGCATATCCTTATCGCATCTTTGTCGACCTTTTTGGCTGCACCACAAATTCCTATAGCATGTTCACATAAACCCTAAACAAGACTCCAATTCATTAATATTTCACAAGAGAATAGGTGAGTGGTTGTGAGAGTCGAGACTTCAGTTTCAGTTGCTAGTACAAGATCGGTTTCTACAGGTGGTTCGAGTTGGAACGTGAAAGAGCTGGGTTGATCCTTGGTTTGTGATCGGGACATGTTCGTGGCTGGTCATTGGTCATGATCTCGTGGCTGTTATAAGTCGGGGTTTCGAGTTCCATCCAATCTCGACGAATCTTGGTGCTCGTACTGGTTTCTGTTCGTGTACATAAATACTACAAGTTGGTTTCCTTTGTTATAGTTCGAAGGGTGATCATTAGATCAAAGTTGGTTTGGGTTGTGAGTCTCGTTATCAGGAGGATAGGGTTTTGGGTTCAAGTTGGTGGTTCCTACTCAGGTTGAATTATGTCATCGACCCATGCTTGGTGTCGGGTTTCTGTTCGCGATTATGTTCGAGATCGCATTCGAGTCGCTTGTTCTTTTGAAGGCAATCCCTCGGACCATATTATTAATCAGGGTTCGTGTTTATTGACCTATGACTTGACTTATTTTAGCTCGTTACCTGAATAGAGTTTTGAAAATAAGAAAATTTTGGTTTTATAATTTTGATAACCTATTATGGAACTTAGAAGAAGACGTATACATATGTGTTTATAGATCAGTTATGTAAAGCCTAAAATAAGTTCCATGCACACAGATTATTTTTAATAATAACTTGGCTATGCAATAACCTAATAACTATTAATGAGGGTCGAATAGTTTAATTGAGACTAAAGGTTTGGGTTGTGAAGGTACGTAAGATGGCATGCATGATTGTGGGGATTGATCATGCCTCGTTATTCTTGTGTTCGTGTTGGTGTTTGATGACGACCTATAAGTTGTTCGAGATACATCTAAACCTATGATTTTACTACATATTGAACCCTAAATTTGATAATATAATGTGTTACTAAATTACTAAAAATAAATAAACCCTAAACATGTTGACGTGTATAACAATAATGATAATCGGTTGTGTCATTAAATGATAGATAGACTTATAAATAATAAATTAATTCAGGTAGAGCTTTTTGAAGAAGAAGTGACTTGTGTTTTTCCGAGTGTTCCTTCATTTGCGTTAAGGTACAGATATTCTATCCCTTTTCAGTAGGGGTTCTCTCATGACTTCGATCTTGTACTTTTGATACGTATTAGGATTTCCCTAATGCCATTGTTATGCTTCCTCATTATTTGACTTCCTTGATTTGAATCCTTTGCTTTGAATCTTTGATATTTGAACCTTTGCTTTGGACCTTTGCTTTGGACCCTTGATATTTGAACCTTCGATATGAACCATTGCTATGATTACTTTTGATACGATTCGTGATATGATTGTTATCTAATTGGGTTGACATGATTCGTTTAAGATGCTTTGATGATATGCTTTGTTTCGTTTCGTTCCTTTGCCCGAGTTTACTAACTAGTCATGGAGGTACCATGGCCATGTCATTGAGGCACCAATGGCATGACACTTTCTGTGGAGGTGTGATTGATCCACGGCGTCCCCATGTGATCACTTGGCCATTTTGATATTTGTGAAGACCTGTCATGCGAGCAGGATATATATATGATTTTGTTTTGCAGGGGGCGTATGGATGCATCCTAGGCTTTGTTTCATTTTGGTAAGATTTTGTAGCGTGATGGCTGTACGTGCTCTGTACCCCATTCACCTTTGGGAGTGTGATCGACTCCATGCGGTACCTAGAGGTCTTCCCTCTTCGTATCCTTCGATATGTGATAAGTATGTGATTATGTGATTATGTGATTTCGAGATCTATCGAGTACCTCGGTAGGTCGGCTCGTGGCTTTCCTATGTTTCGATGTGTCTATTCAAGTACCTTGTTTAGACAATCCTTTGTCGTTACGTGCTCTTTGTTTCTCTTATGATTATGCTTATGTTGATACCGCTTTGATGCTTCATTTCCCTATGAATTGTGATACATTATGCCATCTTTGACCTTTCTCTTTTCGTCTACTTATTACTTCGCTTTGCATATATATCTGTTCACTGGGCTTTTTAAGCTCAGCCGCACGTTTTCTTTTCGTGTGCGGCAGGTTTTAGTAGGAAGCTGGGTATGAGTGAAGATTATCTTTGACTTAGAAGCTATGTCGGATTAGAGATGACTAGAAGAGACGACATTTAGACTTAGTAAATATTGAAATTCATTTGTAGCCTTGTAGTGTCAGATTTCTCTTTGTAACCTTTGAAATTCATTTTGTATTATTTAGTCATATGCTTTTGTTTGCTTTGATATGTCACCATAACGTAATACTACTACCCTTATCGGGTTGGGGTGTTACAATTATGGTATCAGAGCCAGGTTGCGACTCGTAATACATTTACCCTTGACCTGTGTAAGTTAGGACCACTAAGTTTTCCCTGTAGGCGCCCGTAAGACAACCTTTGAAAATTTGCTTTAAGATTCCCTTATAGGAACGTAAGTTTTGACCAGTGAGGAATGGGTAGACTATAAGGCATTTGTTTAAGTATCATTGCTTCCGCATCACTCTGATTCGTGCCTTACTTTTGGTTAGATCCGATTGATATCACTTTTGGAAATTGAAAGCTCACACCTTGCACCACCTGAAATTTGAACCTGATTAAATCTGGAAAGCATTGAGAATTGCATAGTAATTGCCTGACACTAATTGACCCTTATCTTCAGATTTTGACCCTGATCCTTGATCCTTTCATTAATCATTTTGACGTCTCTTCGGGCACTTCGAGAATCCCCATGGCAATGACGTACTTGATGTATTTTCTTAATTGTCTCTTGCTTTTGATAAGTATCTATGAATCTTCCGACACTAATTGATTTCGTTTCACCCATCTCTGTCCCTATGAGAAGTCTTGTGGTGTGTAACAACGAGTATAAGAATGTTTCCCCACACTTTTGAATGATAAAGATCTGATTTGTGATCCGTCCTTCTTTAGATAATTAACTTCGATTTTATTCTAACAAGGAATTTGTTGAGTGATCAGTCGAATATTGACAACTACCCTCCTATATCTCACCTTTAACGTTGCAACAATTTTTGAACTCCCTACCATGATTACCGATTGTTAAACGTTCGCTATTACTCTGGAGACTCGTGTGTTACTTTCGCGGTTATAAAGTTTTCTTAGAAACCATTTCGTACACCAATGAATGAACCTTATCTTGGAAGCTATTTGGCACTTTGAGCTGTCAGAGCATGAACCTTGTATCGGACGTTATTTGGCACCCTGCGTTTTCTGAATATGATTTCGGGTAGAACCACCAACATTTTTCCATCGGAGCGTGAAGTAGGATTTGACTTGATACCGGGAGATTGTCTAGTCACCAAGCGAAGGTGTCTTTCAGATGTGTTCGGGATCATATAAATTGATTTGAGCAACCGGGAAGAGCAGCAACCGAAGACCAGGAAGTGAGTTTACTTAAGTGTATTTTCTGGGCGTGTTTTAGTTTCGTTCACGATTATGAAGGATGATGACTGGAGATATGTATCGATTACAGGAAGCTGAATCGTAATACTGTTAGGAACCAATATTCCTCCACCCTGAAACGACTATGTGGTTGTTTAATTTCAGAGCGCGAAGTTTCCTTCTGATGAATTGATTTTATTCTTGGAATCGCCTTCAGCATTCATAAAAGACTATTATGACGATTAGTGACGCTAATAGTATTAGCTAAAGCTCCGATTGTTTTGCGAATTTGATAAATGATGTTCTCGTGAGTACTTGGACAAATGGTCATTGTATGACTTAAAAGTACGATCGGAAACGAGGAAGAGCATGAAAATCATCTTTGCACTTCGTTAGAAAATTCGTCGATCATTTGTGCATTCTGAGAGATTGATATTTGTAGAGACAACGATGTTCTTAATCGAGAATATCTCTTTAAATCCCGCAAATTTTGAAAACTATCACCATGTGGTCAAGACCAATAATAGAATGGAGAACTGAAACCTTTTGAACTTTGCAGAAGAATTCTGGAAGATGTTTGCAACTTATGATTACCATTGAGAAATTTCGTGAACAGAGAGAAACAGCTTAGTTTGATTTAGAATGGAGTTTTGGGAAAAGTTGAAATAGAATTAGCTCCCATACCCTCGGGCGGAACAATTTTTGGGATAAATCAGAAAGAGACTCGGTTATACTCCCTTACAGCACAGAAGTTTTTTTTTCGTATGCATCAGGACAACTAGAAACATGTCAGAAGAATTACTTCACTGCCTGACCTGGAGTTGACAACAACGGCGGCTACCCTGATGAGTGAAGACATTCTTTATAAGGCAGAAGTGTTGGTGATGCAGAAGAAGAAAATCTAGTCAAGACGGCGAACCCGGAGCTGATGAGGACGTGCAGTCTCACTTCCCTATTCATCTTGGTTGTACTAAGATGGATTGAGAGCGGAAGCAGACTGGATGGAGAAGGAATTTAAAGAGCATGCCAGAAATTCACATTACTCCATCTCATTCCCAAAAGAACTGCAGGAGGCTCGACGAATCAGACACAAGTTTCCGATTTTGGTTTCACTTCTCGATTGATGGACAGACGAAGACAGATTAACCGGACTTGAAGAGATTGGAGATATTGAATGAACGAAATTTTTGAAACAGACCCGTTATGTTTGGAAGATTTGATTTTATGAAGGCCGAAGTTCTTGGCGACTAAATTTCATTTCCGTTGAATCTTTTAAGTTTCGTGATGAAGTAATAAGATCCTCTTATGATTTAAGTTCCCTAGAAGTATTTCAGTTCGTATTTATTTTCGTATGTTCGGTGATGGCTTTGTTTTGAGAGGTTTTGGCAAATTGTGGAAGATATGATTCTTGTGAAGGCGTACCTCACTTCTGTTAGGCAAATCTAGAGCTTTGATACTCTTGCGAATAGTTTTGTTTTCCCACTTGAATATGACATTCGATTTTGGTTGACTTCTGAGACTGTAGAAGCACTAGATGGATTAAGATAGGTGGTTTTGATTATGACTTGAGATAAAGTATGACCATCATGAGGGCATATTTATATGATGCCAGTATTATGACGTCTGGCCAACGTGATAATACTTACATCATATAACGTGCACTTGTTGTGGGCATAGGATATCTTGGGGAGTACCTAAGAAGTTTAGAATTTGATCTCCGTTGGATTACCTGTGATTAGTGAGACTTTAGGTTCATTCTACCTATGCGTATACACTGTTTTCGTTCGTTAGATATCGGGATGACTTTGGACTCTCGTTTTGCGTTCTGTTGACCTCAGTTATAAATCTTGAACTCTTGATGAGCCTTCTACTGTTGATACAGTTAATTTAATTTGAAATCTTGTTTGTATACCATATAAGCTTTCCAGAAAATTCACCTATCATCCATTTTATGTTGCATGGACCTTTTGATCGGAATCAACCAAATTTGTCTCCTCTGAGGAATTTGAACCCACCTTGTTTTGATTGAGTCATGAGAACTATTCGGTCTGAAGATCCTTTTTGGAAGAACTCCTCGGGCGTGAGAATGTTTGTGACGACTTTTTGCGACTTGCTACGACTTCGTTTAACTTTGCGACTTCAATTTTCGAGGACGAAAATTTTTTTTTAGAGGGGAAGAATTGTAAAACCCAAAATTTCTGAACGCGTAAAATACCTAAAATACCCTTAAATTTTAAACTTTTGAAGAACGTATATTAACGTATACCCTAAAGTATTTATATATTTGAATGTAAGCGACATTTAATATAACGCCCTAAAACTTGAGTTAATATTTTATGTATTAATTTGATATTACCATAAGTACAAATAATTAAATACGCGTATCATATACCTTACACTAGGAAAATAAATATAAGATTTGAATATTATGCATCCTATACATGTTTCCTACTAAATGGATACAAGTTTTGCCTACCTCTTTTCACACGTTCTATAAGCTTCATGTGGGGATGATCTTATCACATCTTGCCTAACTTAAATCATGAAACGAATGAAAATATAAAAGATACGTATATCCTTTCCAAGAAATCAAGCAACGACACATGCCTCTCACTTTGTCAATCCATACGTTTTGAATATCAAAATTTACGTATTATCTATCTTTTCCTAAAATATAAGACGCTTCTTTCCTTAACACACACGATTTGACAGTGGTACATATTACGTATATTCCTTTCGATAAAACCGACCTCCACCTTTTTAGCCCATAATTCGCGCCTTTCCTTTTTACTCCACACATATTTCTCTTTGAAGATCCGAATATATCCTCATCAACATGCACAACCTCTTAAATCACCATGCATATCCTTATCGCATCTTTGTCGACCTTTTTGGCTGCACCACAAATTCCTATAGCATGTTCACATAAACCCTAAACAAGACTCCAATTCATTAATATTTCGCAAGAGAATAGGTGAGTGGTTGTGAGAGTCGAGACTTCAGTTTCAGTTGCTAGTACAAGATCGGTTTCTACAGGTGGTTCGAGTTGGAACGTGAAAGAGCTGGGTTGATCCTTGGTTTGTGATCGGGACATGTTCGTGGCTGGTCGTTGGTCATGATCTCGTGGCTGTTATAAGTCGGGGTTTCGAGTTCCATCCAATCTCGACGAATCTTGGTGCTCGTACTGGTTTCTGTTCGTGTACATAAATACTACAAGTTGGTTTCCTTTGTTATAGTTCGAAGGGTGATCATTAGATCAAAGTTGGTTCGGGTTGTGAGTCTCGTTATCAGGAGGATAGGGTTTTGGGTTCAAGTTGGTGGTTCCTGCTCAGGTTGAATTATGTCATCGACCCATGCTTAGTGTCGGGTTTCTGTTCGCGATTGTGTTCGAGATCGCATTCGAGTCGCTTGTTCTTTTGAAGGCAATCCCTCGGACCATATTATTAATAAGGGTTCGTGTTTATTGACCTATGACTTGACTTATTTTAGCTCGTTACCTGAATAGAGTTTTGAAAATAAGAAAATTTTGGTTTTATAATTTTGATAACCTATTATGGAACTTAGAAGAAGACGTATACATATGTGTTTATAGATCAGTTATGTAAAGCCTAAAATAAGTTCCATGCACACAGATTATTTTTAATAATAACTTGGCCATGCAATAACCTAATAACTATTAATGAGGGTCGAATAGTTTAATTGAGACTAAAGGTTTGGGTTGTGAAGGTACGTAAGATGGCATGCATGATTGTGGGGATTGATCATGCCTCGTTATTCTTGTGTTCGTGTTGGTGTTAGATGACGACCTATAAGTTGTTCGAGATACATCTAAACCTATGATTTTACTACATATTGAACCCTAAATTTGATAATATAATGTGTTAATAAATTACTAAAAATAAATAAACCCTAAACATGTTGACGTGTATAACAATAATGATAATCGGTTGTGTCATTAAATGATAGATAGACTTATAAATAATAAATTAATTCAGGTAGAGCTTTTTGAAGAAGAAGTGACTTGTGTTTTTCCGAGTGTTCCTTCATTTGCGTTAAGGTACAGATATTCTATCCCTTTTCAGTAGGGGTTCTCTCATGACTTTGATCTTGTACTTTTGATACGTATTAGGATTTCCTTAATGCCATTGTTATGCTTCCTCATTATTTGACTTCCTTGATTTGAATCCTTTGCTTTGAATCTTTGATATCTGAACCTTTGCTTTGGACCTTTGCTTTGGACCCTTGATATTTGAACCTTCGATATGAACCATTGCTATGATTACTTTTGATACGATTCGTGATATGATTGTTATCTAATTGGGTTGACATGATTCGTTTAAGATGCTTTGATGATATGCTTTGTTTCGTTTCGTTCCTTTGCCCGAGTTTACTAACTAGTCATGGAGGTACCATGGCCATGTCATTGAGGCACCAATGGCATGACACTTTCTGTGGAGGTGTGATTGATCCACGGCGTCCCCATGTGATCACTTGGCCATTTTGATATTTGTGAAGACCTGTCATGCGAGCAGGATATATATATGATTTTGTTTTGCAGGGGGCGTATGGATGCATCCTAGGCTTTGTTTCATTTTGGTAAGATTTTGTAGCGTGATGGCTGTACGTGCTCTGTACCCCATTCACCTTTGGGAGTGTGATCGACTCCATGCGGTACCTAGAGGTCTTCCCTCTTCGTATCCTTCGATATGTGATAAGTATGTGATTATGTGATTATGTGATTTCGAGATCTATCGAGTACCTCGGTAGGTCGGCTCGTGGCTTTCCTATGTTTCGATGTGTCTATTCAAGTACCTTGTTTAGACAATCCTTTGTCGTTACGTGCTCTTTGTTTCTCTTATGATTATGCTTATGTTGATACCGCTTTGATGCTTCATTTCCCTATGAATTGTGATACATTATGCCATCTTCGACCTTTCTCTTTTCGTCTACTTATTACTTCGCTTTGCATATATATCTGTTCACTGGGCTTTTTAAGCTCAGCCGCACGTTTTCTTTTCGTGTGCGGCAGGTTTTAGTAGGAAGCTGGGTATGAGTGAAGATTATCTTTGACTTAGAAGCTATGTCGGATTAGAGATGACTAGAAGAGACGACATTTAGACTTAGTAAATATTGAAATTCATTTGTAGCCTTGTAGTGTCAGATTTCTCTTTGTAACCTTTGAAATTCATTTTGTATTATTTAGTCATATGCTTTTGTTTGCTTTGATATGTCACCATAACGTAATACTTCTACCCTTATCGGGTTGGGGTGTTACGTGGATAATATCTTGTGAAATCTTGATAGTGATGCGCCGTATGTAATAAGTGAGATGCGGCACATCTGGAGCAGAATTGTCTTGATCTTGTACATTTCAGTAGACTCTTAACTTCTTGCTTGTTTTGCTCCATAATTTGTCCAAAATCGCCAAGTTTCACCAAATGCTTGTTTTTACCTGAGAATTACAAAAGTAAACGATTAAGTATCAATTCTCATACATAATATAATAAAACAAGTCAAATTAATAGGATAAATGATAGTAATAAAATGTACTTATTTGAGTTCATCAAATATCCCCCCCACTTGAACTTTACTTGTCCCCAAGTAAACCTTAGAATTAATCTTATGAAAATGTATCCTAAAAGATGTTAGGATTTATTTTTATATTTAAGCATGTATTCATTTTTGTCATAATCACACAACCAAACACTTAACGAATTAGAAGTAAAATAAAATAATTTGATAAAAGCAAATCTAATCGTTTAACTGTCCAGTCGTGACGAATATTCTATCATAAGCTTGGCAAGTATACACATCTCCCCCACTAAAGCCAAGGAATAACAAGTCTAAAGCGGTAAAAAGGGTTTTGAGGTTTAAGGGTTAATCATTCTCCTTAATCTCTATCGATCTCAAATTCTAGAAAAGGCGACAAAATCACAAATACATGATCGAATCCACGAACACGATACTTGCAATTGCTCAAATCCTTAACTCGAATAGGCTAAAGATAGGACCAAGTACTCTTCACCAATAATATTATATCAAAAAGGGCGACAAAATCATAAATACATAGCCGAATCCACGACTACGATACTTAAGATTGCTCAAATCCCTGATCTCAATAAATCAAAGGCTTGGATCAAGAATAATATAGGGTATGGATAATATTTGGGATATAAATTGGTGTAAAATGAAAAATAAACAAAACAAATAAATTAAAATCCTAAGTGTGGTTAATCACTATCCCAACCATCCCATGAATAAGACTCATATCATAGAATAACTCACGCTTTAACACTTGAAACACACGCTTTAGGTAGACACGAATTATACTCAACAAGATCTCAATCAAAGAATAAACCTTAGTTGGTGTTCCCATAACTGCCAACTCCCATTCAATCCATAGATATAATATACAACAAATAGTGGTGATATCGACCACTTAATACAAAACTTTACATAAGTTGGTTAAAAAAAACATCCAACTTTTCTTTTTTTCTTTTTCTTTTCTTTTTTTTTCGATTTTTTTTTTTTTTTTTTTTTTTTTTTTTTTTTTTTTTTTTTTTTATCAAAGACAAAGATGTGTAAAATTTCACCACATCACTATAATGATAATTCTGGATAATTTTTCCATACTTTTCATGACTTCAGAAATAACGGTAATAGTGAAAGTAGTAAACACACGAAAAATAAACTCAAAGATATACAATATTAACTTTCACTCCAATTGCATTGTGCAATTTCCCGACCTAACCATAGATAATGAATTACGCACGCGAACACAGGTAATGTAAGGAAACACACTTTGCCTAAAGCAATTAACCAACCACGGATTTTAATCTACAGGGTAGGCTAAGGTGTAAGGGTGTAACGAAACATTTTAACAAAGGTGTAAGAAACGAAAGGAATGGCTCTGAGTGTTTTTCTAGGGGTATCTTACTCTAAAAGTGAGAGTAACAAAGGGTTTTTACTGGGGTTAACTAACCAGTGAAGTTAGCTAATAACACATAACATATAAAGGCTATTTAGGTGTAATCCTAGAAATTTACCAATTTAGACAAGTCATTCCAATTATATAAATAATACTTATTATGGTGGTCTCGAATAGTATACAAGCCAAGTTCTAAAGTTTACAAGTCACCGACACACTCATAGATTTGTGAATTTTGAAAAATCACAATTTTTGAAAATAACGTCATGTGTGCAGCTATGTAACTTAGATCTTAAACAAAAACATGCTAAAAATTTTTAAATTTTGATATATTAAGCACATTTTAAGCATATTTTGAAAAGTTTAGGACAAGTAAGTGTTAAGTGTTCTAATTCTCCAATCCCCCCACTTAAGTTAAACAACGTCCTCGTTGTTTGTATAAAAGGTTAAAAACTGGAAAATAAAAGAATTAGAACAGAAAAACTCCCCTGAGATTTGCTTGGTATGATCCTCCATTTGTATAAGAGCAAAAATCATCTTTCTTGTGGATGAGAACGTTAAAGCTTCATAATTGATGTATCCACAGGAAATGCAGGAATCTAAAATACCACCAAGACTTTAAACACACCTAAGTTAAGAAAGGTTCAAACTTGCATAATACATTAGTAGTTAGGAAAAATAAAACATAAAAATTAAAATGAAAATCATCAGGTCAGTCGATGCGCCGTATCTTATTGAAGAAGATACGCCGTATCGAGCCTGGAATAATTACGGATCAGAATAGAAGATTCGCCGCATCCTTAACCAGGGATGCGCCGCATTAAAATAAACTGATGAAAAAGTTTTAAAGTTAAAATAAAAAAATGCAGAAAAATAAAGTAAGATATGACCAGTGCAGGAGATGCGTCGCATCTCAGGATTGAGATGCGCCGTATCTGCTGCGGCCTGACTGACTCGACACAAAACAGAATAATAAAAATTTTCTCCGGGTTGTCTCCCGGTCAGCACTTGTCTTTATTCCAGAGTCTTCAAGTTAGACTCACGTTCAGCTCATTATTTTAATACTTCGGGCTCAAACTCCACTACCTCTCTCTCAGTATCCTCAATTTCATTATCAAAGTATTTTTTAACTCGTTGCCCGTTTACCTTGAATATATAGCCATTTTTATCGCATATTTCAATAGTCCCATATGGATACACTTTCTTGACAACGAACGGACCCGTCCATCTTGATTTAAGTTTACCTGGATACATCTTTAATCGAGAATTAAATAACAGCACTTTTTCTCCAATAGTAAACATTTTGTCTCCTCGTAACCTTGAGTCATGCCATTTTTTAGTTCTTTCTTTGTAGATCTTAGTGTTACTATAGGCCTCATCTCTTAGTTCGTAGAGTTCATTGAGTTCCATGAAACGGTTCTTCGTTGCAGCTTCCATATCCATGTTACATTGCTTCAAAGCCCAATATGCACTTTGTTCTATTTCGATCGGTAGGTGGCATGCTTTTCCGTATACAAGACGAAAGGGAGTGCATCCCGTCGGTGTTTTATAGGCAGTACGAAACGCCCACAAAGCATCATTTAACTTGTCAGACCACCCTTTTGGATTATATCCCGTCGTTTTTTCTAGAATCCGTTTTATAGCTCTATTGGTTACTTCAGTTTGCCCATTGGATTGAGGATGGTATGCAGTGGAAACCCTATGGTATACTCCATAATGTTGCAAGGCTCTTCCTAAATGGTGATTACAAAAGTGTGTTCCCCGATCACTAATTAATGCTTTCGGAACTCCAAACCTAGCGAACAAACTTAGTAAAAATTTAAGTACTACCCTGCTGTCATTTGTTGGTGACGCTTGCGCTTCGACCCATTTTGATACGTAATCAACAGCAACCAAAATATATTTATTTCCTTTAGATTCAGGAAACGGTCCCATGAAGTCCAATCCCCATATGTCAAAAACTTCACATACATGGATATAGTTTTGTGGCATTTCGTTTCTTGATGTAATATTTCCGGATCGTTGACACGCATCACATCCTTTTATATAATCTTTTGCATCATCCAAAATAGTGGGCCAATAAAATCCTGCATCGAGGATTTTTCTTTTAGTAATAAGTGCACCATGATGTCCCCCTGTTGGCCCTGAATGGCAATGTGCCAATATTGTTGGGACATCATCTCCATCTACGCATCTTCGTATAATATTGTCAGGACATAGTTTAAAGGCATAAGGTTCATCCCAAATATACTCGCTAGCGCGAGTGAGAAACCTTCTTTTCTCGTCGGATGTTAGCCCTTTTGGAATTTCATTCGCAACAATAAAGTTTATATAGTCGGCATACCATGGTCCATTATTATTACTCTTAATTCTTACCATCATAAGGTGTTCATCAGGAAAGTCATCAGCGATTTCCCTTTCATCAAGCACCTCCATGTCAGGGTTTTCAAGTCTAGATAAGTGGTCAGCAGCTAGATTCTCGGCACCCTTTTTATCTTTAATTTCAATATCGAATCCTTGGAGCAATAAAACCCACCTAATGAGCCTTGGCTTGGCATCCTGTTTATTGAACAAATACTTCAAAGCAGAATGGTCAGTGTAAACCATAGTTTTTGACAATATAAGATATGACCTAAATTTATCGAATGCAAAAACTACTGCTAAAAGTTCTTTTTCCGTGGTGGTGTAATGTTCTTGGGCATTATTCAATGTTTTGCTAGCATAATAAATTGGCTTAAATTTCTTATCTATCTTTTGGCCAAGTACAGCTCCAACAGCATAATCACTAGCATCATACATTAGTTCAAAAGGCAGATTCCAATCCGGCGAAATTATAATGGGTGCAGAAGTTAGTTTTTCTTTAAGTATATTAAATGCCTTTTTGCAATCTTCAGAAAAATCAAACTTCGTATCTTTTAGCAATAATTGGGTCATAGGCCTAGATATCTTTGAAAAATCCTTTATGAACCTACGATAAAAGCCAGCATGCCCTAAAAAACTTCTAACACCTTTTACATTAGTGGGATAAGGTAGTTTGGCAATTACATCAATTTTTGCTTTGTCGACTTCTATACCTTTCCCAGAAATCTTATGTCCTAACACAATTCCCTCTCTAACCATAAAATGACATTTTTCCCAATTAAGAACAAGGTTAGTTTCTTCACACCTAGCAAGCATTTTATCAAGTTTAAAGAGACAATCACTAAATGAGTTACCGAACACCGAGAAGTCGTCCATGAAGACTTCCATAAAGTCTTCTACCATATCATGGAAGATAGCCGTCATACAATGTTGGAAAGTAGCAGGGGCGTTGCATAGTCCGAACGGCATTCTCCTATAGGCGAAGGTTCCATAAGGGCAGGTGAAAGTCGTCTTCTCTTGATCCTCGGGGGCAATGGGTATTTGGAAGAAACTTGAAAAACCATTTAAAAAACAATAATAAGCATGTCCTGATAGTCTTTCTAACATTTGATAAATAAATGGAAGAGGGAAGTGATCTTTTCGCGTAGCATCATTGAGTTTGCAATAGTCGATGCAAACTCTCCATCCAGTAACAGTTCTTGAAGGTATTAGCTCATTTTCGTCATTGAGTACTACCGTCATTCCTCCCTTTTTTGGTACGACGTGGATAGGACTGACCCACGAGCTGTCAGAAATTGGGTAGATAAGTCCGGAGTCAAGTAATTTTACGATTTCATTTTTCACCACGTCTTGGACTTTTGGATTCAAACGCCTTTGGGGTTGAATGGTTGGTTTGAATTCATCTTCCATGAGGATTTTATGTGTACAGAATGACGGGCTAATTCCCTTAATATCAGACATACTCCACGCTAATGCTCCTCTTCGTTTATATAGTACCTGCAAAAGGGATTCTTTTTCTTTTGGCGTTAAATCAGATGCAATAATAACGGGCGAATTAGTGTTCCCATTTAAATAGGCATATTCCAAAGTAGAAGGGAGATCATTAAGCATAGGTTTAACATTATCAATTTCATTAGCACTAGCTGAATAAACTTGTTCTTTAACCATATCGCTGTTGTCATCAGATAGATGCGCCGCATCGATATTTTCGATGCGCCGTATGGCGTTACATACAGCAGAGTCGGCAACTAAAGTATTATCAATAGTATTCTCATCAACTTGATCTTCTATAGCAATTGTGTTTTCTAAATTTTTAAGCAGAAAAGAATCAAGTAAATTACTTTTTAACAATTTCTGAGTAAATTGATTAATCGTGTCATCAGAAACATCGATATTATAGCATTCATCGTCTTCAGAATTATTTTTACTCATAGATTGTTCCATGTTGAACTCAACCTCATCTTTTCCTATGGTAAGAGTTATCTTTTTATTAAAAACATCAATCATGGCCCTAGCAGTGGCTAAAAATGGTCGTCCTAATATTATAGGAGTTCTAGAATTTTCAGGCATATCGAGGATAACAAAGTCGATAGGTAATTCAAATTTATCAACTTTTATTAATATATTTTCAGCTATTCCTAATGGGTATTGTATGGACCTATCAGCTAGTTCTAAGCACATCCTAATAGATTTTGGTTCACCAAGACCTAATTTATCATACATAGAAGAGGGCATAAGACTTATACTAGCTCCTAGGTCGGCTAAAGCATTTTCAATATGCAAATTTTTAATTTGACAAGGAATAGTGAAACTCCCTGGATCTTTTTCTTTAGACGGAAGTTTGTTGAGCAATGCTGCTGAGCTTCTTTCCCCCATTGTTACAGTGCAAGCCTCTTCAAGTTTGGACTTGTTTGTAAGTAAGCTCTTCAGATATTTAGCGTATTTTGGCATTTGCACTAGGGCTTCCATAAATGGTATGCTTAGCTGCAGCTGCTTGAGATTTTCCAAGAACTTCTTTTGATAGGCATCTTCTTTCTCCTTCCTTACCCTATGTGGGAAAGGTAGTGTTGATCGTTTAGGTTCAACAGAGGGTTCTTCTCTAATTACAGGTTCTGGATTAGTCTCTTTTGGTTGCTCTTGCTCAGGTGATAAAGATTTAGGGAAAATTTTGTTTGTATTGTCATCCTCGGGTGTCTCTCCGATTTGAAAGGTTGACTTTCCCCCTCTAGTTGTAATCCCTTTCAAATCTTGCTTTACCAAAAGAATCTTGTTAAGCACTGTTGACAATTGGTGCACTTCAATTGCCAAATCATTAATCATGTTGCTTTGCTCCTTTAGTAACAGCTCATGACTGCCTTTGAATTCATTAATAAAGTTTCTTGCTTCATGATGTTCTTTTTCATTTGCTTGAGCGATTTGTAGTGCAAACTCTTCCATGGTAAGGTTTCTTTGGGGTCTTCCGAACCAGTTGGGGAAAATATCGAACATTGTTCCTGAAAATTAAAGACAGGTAGATTTCAAAGTAAAAATTTTCTAGTATAAGGGTCAGAGTATTTTCCGTTCGGAGATAAGAAAAATAAAAGTTGCTGATATCTGCTGACGATGCGCCGTATCCAAAAAGTTGGATACGCCGTATCTTATAATCGTTAAAATTAAATCAGACTTTTATTCAGAAAATAGATACGCCGCTTAGAAATTAGAATACGCCGTATCAATTTTAATTATCAAAAATCGATATTTATTTAAAATTAAATGCGTCGTATTAACAAAAGTTAATGCGCCGTATTTTCGTTACGTTTCAAAAATATAAGATTTTTGATTCAGAAGATACGCCGTATCGACAGAGATCGATGCGTCGTATCTGTTTAATAATTCGAAAACTGTTTTTAATTAAAATAATAGATACGCCGTATCTGCTAAAGCAGATGCGTCGTATAGCGTTAACGTTTAGAAAAAATTTCTTATTAAAAACAGATACGCCGTATCTTGGGGAAAGATGCGTCGTATCGAATTAATTAAATGCGTTGTATTTTATAAAAAATTAAACGCAATACGCCGTATCTGAGAAATCAGATGCGCCGTATCGTTTGAATAAGCTCAGTACAACGATAGCAGAACACAGAAAATACGAAAAAATAAAAACAAATAAAAACACAAACGAAAATAAACACAAATAAAAGCAAACAAATAACACACAAAACAGAAAATATGCAAATAATACAATGAATGCAATTTAACCTAATATACAACACAGTTAGCGGTTAGATTAAAAATTAAAAAGAAAAACCTAATTAAAATACTAATCAAATTAACAGATAATAACAATTCACTCCCCGGCAGCGGCGCCAAAAACTTGATGCGTGCGATGTGTCGTTGCGGTTTAGCAGTATTAATGCCTACTCAAGTTTTAAATTTATATTTAGCCGACTTATCAATAACACACACACTTAACAAGCAGTGTACCCGGTCAGTATGAATATAATGGTAAGTAGAGTGTCGATCACTAAGAGTGGAACGTATTATCTAGTTATTCCAATCAGTATTTTAATATTCTAAGTTAACTATACAACCTAATCTAATGCAAGGGGGGTTCAGCCTGAGAGACTGGCACGTTTAGGTTGCAATTAAATAATAAACTAAATTAATGAGCAAGAATCAGCGATAGGCATGCACGTACACAGATAAATACTCAAGACAATAAGAAGACCTGTCCTGATGATTAAGTAGATTGTCACTTGTTTTATTGATAGTTTTATATGAAGTGTATGTAGTTAACCCTTTCTCGTTGGTCCTAATCTTATCGGCGAGAAATCCCTTAATGATTACTTATGTCTAAAAGTTATTCCTAAGTGATCAATTTAGTAACAACCGTGGGAGCCACATTCTCTTCCGTAGTCAAATGCGCAGGCCACTAATAAACACAGAGGTTATCAATGCACTAATAAGTAGTAACCAAAGACATCAACATATAAACTTTAATTGATGGGAAAGCAGTTTTAAGGGAGTGCAATCTTTCTCCTCACATTACACAAGCCACTAATCCTAATGAATTAAAGTTTACTAACACAATAAAACAAAACTACTTAATGAATTAAATACATGCAGGACCTTCTTACAGCTCTTGTATCTTCGTTCGGGTGTGTCTTGTGCTTCCTAATCGTCTGAGTTCGGCCTTAGGGTTTCTGTACTTCGGTCTTGTAAAACTGTCGAACTCTTTTCTTCGTCTGACTGTGGGGTATTTATAGTTTCTGTTAGAGGGTAAGATGCGGCGCATCTAATAGTAGATGCGGCGCATTGACTTAACTTCGCGTGGGGTCCAAGATTAATATATTCAGGAATATTTGTACACCGCCAGAAGTTGCGGCGTATCTTCATTCTTGGATGCGGCGCATGTCCTTTGCCGTCTTGGATAATATCTTGTGAAATCTTGATAGTGATGCGCCGTATGTAATAAGTGAGATGCGGCGCATCTGGAGCAGAATTGTCTTGATCTTGTACATTTCAGTAGACTCTTAACTTCTTGCTTGTTTTGCTCCATAATTAGTCCAAAATCGCCAAGTTTCACCAAATGCTTGTTTTTACCTGAGAATTACAAAAGTAAACGATTAAGTATCAATTCTCATACATAATATAATAAAATAAGTCAAATTAATAGGATAAATGATAGTAATAAAATGTACTTATTTGAGTTCATCACCCCCTTTGTTCCTTGTCGTTTGCCGCCACTCCCCACACCAAGACAAGAAGCATTATCCTATTAAGATATGTATTAGTGGATGATGACTTAGCAAGTGTTGTTTTTATACCCTAAGTGTGCACATAACATTTCATACTCTCATTTTCATCTCAACATTTTGCCAAGATCATTTCTTACCTTTTCTACTCTCAAAACTCACGCCCTAACCTTACAATTCAAGATCTACAAAAATCTAGTGAAGTTTGAACTAATTGGGGTGCATTTTCAAGTGTTTTGGGTTAATCGAAACGTGTCTTGGGTAAATTTGGTGCAATTTGGAGTGTTCTTGGGTCTTTCTACCTCTTGACTTTCTTTTAAACTTTGTAAGGATCTTCAAAACTTGTTCAATCTTGTTCATTACATGTTCTTGTGATGTTTAAAAGTGTTACCAAGTACTTATTATTTATGTTTTGCTAAAATGAAAAAGCTAGGATTTGATATATAGTTTATGGGTGTTCGACTTTTTGGTGATTTTTATACAAGTTATGATATTTCTTGCTTGTGTGGTAAATCTTGTTGCTTGTGGTACTAGTTTGATGATACAAATATGATTAGTGCTAATTACGCGAGTTTAAGACGAAATATACACTTGTATGTATATATATAAATCGACACACTTTTGAAAGAAATATTTATTGGGGTTTGAAAAACATAAAATTTTGGCTCTAGTGGTGAAATTGTGAAATTAGTGCTTAATAGCTTATTTTGGATAGCTTATTGAATAAGTTATAGTTTCTTGTGTTTTGGCTTATTTGGATAAAAAAGGGTCATACGACACATATTGGGCCGAACCCAATATGTTTTGGCCTTGGTTGACCATTTGACTTAATGGCTTAGTTATAAGTGCTTATTTGGCTTATTTAAAAATTGTTACGAAAACTATTCGGACTAAAAGGACTTAAAGGTTTAAAACAATTTTTGGGCTTATGTGGGTCTCGACACACAATGGGCCGAGGCCATGTGTTTTCGGCCATGAGTTTACTTTTTAACCAAACGGCTTATTTGATGTGCTAAATTGATTTTTAGAAACTTAACGATATATATATCGTAACTAAAAAATGTTAAATGACTTTTGGGCTAAACTTGGACTTTTCGGCCCAATATGGACTTTTCGGCCCAATAAATATTTCGGATGACAAAAATGAGTTTTCAAATATTTTTCGACCTTTTATAAATATTTGGACTTATTAAAACGTTATATATCGATTAAAACCATTTTGGACTCGTTTTGACACCTTAAGCCCAATAAGAAGAATAAATGGGCTTTTCGACCCAAAATTGTTGTTGTTGACTTTTTGTTGACTTTTGAAAGTATTATGACTAAACGTTGACTTTTGTATCGAAAACTATAATTAAGAAGTAAACGTAACGAAAAATATAGTTATAACGATAAATATACATTTTGGACTAGTTTTGCAAATATAGTTAACGAAAAGGATTATTTGAGGAAATTGCAACACTTGGTTAAAAAGGAAAAGTTTGAATAAACAAATGGGTCATGCCTGATTTTTCTAAAATTTCGACACTTAGAATATTTTCGGATGAAAACCGACTAAAAGACGAACCGGATTATTTTTATTATTAAAAATGTTAATTCTTCTAAATTAATATTTTTAGACCTTATAAGATTTGTGAATACACTTTTGGTATTTATACATTTACATTTATTTAATTTCTCAAAATTAAATACTTATAAATTTCTTTATAATTATCATTATATTATAAATAATCATAATATTTATAATATAATAATACCCGACTATCACCATTATCATATTAATTATTCAATACCTATTTAATTAATTATAAGTTTCAATTAATTAAATGCTTGATTATTAAATATATATATATATATATATATATATATATATGATAAAGATCAAATAAAAAGACATATATCCGTACAATACGTAAAAAGATTTTTTTTTTCAAAAATTTTCTCCAAAAATTCCAAAAAAATTCCACAAGATCGGGTATGTTGGTGCATGAAAAAGTTGTGAAGGAAGTTTTTCTAAAAGTGAATATTTTTTCCGAAAAAAAAAAATATGAAAGAATACGTTTGTACATTAAATCGTTTTTTTGTGCATCAAAAATTCGTTTTTGCACCCAACTTCTTTTGACTTTTTTCATCAAAATAACATTGCGCATCTAGCTAAAACAAGTTAAAATTTTTGTGCATCAAAATTTTTTTGCGCATCAAAATTTGTTTTTTGTGCATTAAAAAAAACGTATAAAAACTCAAAATTAGAAAACTTCTTTCACAAAAGTTTTATGCACCAACATACCCGATCTTGTGAAATTTTTTTGGATTTTTTCACGAACTTTTAAAAAAAAAATCTTTTTACGTAGTTTACGGATATTTGTCTTTTTATTTTAACTTTACCCTATATATATATATATATATATATATATATATTACCTACACATTTTGCGACAACAAGAACTAAGCATGGAAGTTCCGTCGCACGTATTTTCTCCGTACACTTTCACCATGAGCCATCACCAAAGAGTCTTATACGATAAACTATTTTGAAATGTACCTTACCACACAACAAGCAAGAAATACACGAGCACTAGACACACGTAAACTTTTCAATTGAGTTAAAACATTTAAAACACGAATATTTCGCTAAGACTTACCATACTGATCTAGGTCGCGTGTCGGAGCGGTTACACTGTGTTGTTGTTGATTAGCAGATTACTATAGTTATTAAGGTGAGTTTATAGCCCCATTTTTATACGTATTGCTTTTATAAACCTTGGGGTGAGAAACATGTAAAACTGTTTTCATGGACCAAATTAAACTTTGTTTTTATACATATTTGTATGCCGATAACCTAAGTATGCTTGAATCCCATTGCGCCCACTATCATCAACCGTCAATTCCTGCTGGGAAGCGCGTATGATATAAATAGATCTATTGGGGGTGACTCCCCCGTTCGGTTGGCCCGACAGGTCAATGCGAACGTATACCATATCAGAATTTGCCGAGTGTCTTGGGATTAACACTCGCGGGCACCCTTTATTTGCTATGCCAGCTTGGCATATTGTTTGTCTAGTTTTGGTTGGATGAGCTTAGTGTTTGTATACCGAATTAGTGTGATTTTTGAATTATTTGCTATGGTCCATATGTGCTTATTAACTTTAAACCTATGAACTCACTAGCGTTATCTGACTTTTAGCATGTTTTTCTCAGGTATTTGAGAATGTGTTTACTGAAGGCAGGGCATGGCAATGGTCATAAGTTTGTTGGAAATGTTTTTGCTTATGCGTTGAACTCTGAATTTGGGACCGATTTGTTAAATGGGCTTCATTTTAATTGAATTGAACTTGATGTATGACAATTTAACTTGGGAAATATAAACTATCTTAAAACGGATTTTAATCCGTTCTCTATATCTTTGTGTTGTGATTATCGATTTAGTAGCACCCAAATGTGTATGCTTCCGCAAATCCTGATTTTGGGGGTGTTACACATCAGTTCCTCTTCTACAGTTTTAATCAATGTTGTTTTTAGTAGTCGATCGTTGGTTATCTGATTGAATCACGCATAACAGAGATACCCAAAAAGTAATTAAGAGAACCCAAATCCATCTATGACAAATAGTAAATTTGTCCTAATATTAAATTAATAACCCTTCATTTATTGTGACCGAACTATCTGATTTGGCCATTATGTGAATTAGACCTGCATATATTGACACCCGGAAATCTCACCAAGGAACAGTGAAATTATCACATCCCATAATTGTTGCATTGAAAATGGGAGGTTATCCCAGTTTCACTCGGACTGACACCACACGCAAACCAGGAATAAATTTAAGGTTCAGAAAATATTAATAAATAATTAAGGACTCAGAAAAATATTCAGGAATTACAAAACGAATCTAGAAATAAAAACACTCATATTGGAAACGGTTCAAGGACGGATCCGAATTTGAGACAGTTTGACGAAACATAGGTATAAAAATATCATCCTTAAACAACTAAACAATACAAACTTGAAATTAAAATACTCTCCTCCACTCACACAAAAACCGAAACACTGTAACCCATATCCCTTGTCTGCCTTCTCCTTCCCCAAAAATGTCGACCCATCACCATCCCCACATCTTAATCCATATCAAAACCCTTGACCAAAAATTTTGTCCTCTCCAAGAATCACAAGTTTACATAGGATAAGGAACCATAGAAGTGGATATAGCACGAAAGTAGTAAAATTAATCTCCCCAAAACCGAAAGACTTTATGGAACTACTCTCCCCAATCCATCATAAATCTGAGCCTCCAAGGAGAATTCGAATCACAAATCATCAACAAATACCATTAAAATCTGAGAGGTTCTCAAGAAAGATTAAGTGTGGAAGTATTGTGATTCGAATTGGAGGTGGGAAGGATCGGTGTGGAGCAGTAGTTCTCGGATTTGTAGTATTCCCTCAAATGTTCATCGTAAGGTTTGATATTTATTCGGATTCAATTTAGTTCTTGTTATTGTCTTTTTTTTTTAGAATCATTGATGATAAGTCATTACTAGGCCAAATAAAAATTTAGTATTGGTTTTGATGTTTCTGTCGAATATATTACCCAGAAAACCACAATAGAGTTTGAGATGATTTAAGTGAAAAAGATGAGTAGTTGTTCAAATAAGGATAATGAAAGTTGTTATATGGTTGTTGTCGTTAGTGTGGTTAGATTGGCCGAATTAGGTTGATTAGCTCCAAGTTGTGTATTGAGTTTTGTTTCTATCGAATGGAATTCCCAGAAATAAATTTTGATTCTTAGGAAAAACTTAAGTAAAGAAGTGATTAGTTGTTCGAATAAGACTTTGCGGAAATGGTTGTTGTCGTGGTTGTTAATGTGGCTTAAGAGGTAGTTGGCAGATTTAAGCTAGTAAGTACTTGTGGTTGTGTTTCGTTCGAAGTCACCAGGAATCCCAGGTTCACGCTTTTAACCTGGAAACAATATGGTGGCGAATGGAAAATTAGTATAGAAGGGCTAGTATAGGGAAGCCATGGTGTTGTTGTCATAGGAAAATGAATAGACAAATGTAGTTACTAGTTTCTTTTGAGCTTTTGATTCGAACCTAGGAGTCGTTTAGAGAGGAAGATTCACTCGAGACCAATGACAGCCCTAGAACCCAACCTTGTGGGTTATGTCTTGGCTTGATTTATGAAGGGACTTACCCTAACCCAAGAACCCTAGGTCATGAAAAGGATAGCACCAAAACTTACCCTCAACACAACCCATATAGGGACATGAGTACTCGCATAGAAACGTTAGAAGCTTGCCGAAACACACCTCAATGAGGATTAGCAAATGACGAAGGGTTAAAGTGCCATAGCTAGGCTTTTGAGGACTTCATCTTTACCTATGTCGACACATAGAAAAGGCAAGAACCCAAGGAATAAACACCACTTAGACCTCAATAGTTTGAAATTGAGTAGTACTCGATATTGGTCACGGAGTAAAGCCGAGACTATTATTTACAAATCCATTTTAATTACGAAAAGGGGACATCATCATGTGAGTAACGTGATGCATTTCCCTATTTTGTTACTAAGATACCATAAACAGGAAGAGAGAAACTGTAACACCCCAACCCGTCAAGGGTAGAAGCATCACATTATGGTGACAAATCAAAGCATTCATACATAATCACAGCGGAAGCCATAAAACATCATAAATAGAAATAGTGAGGTCAACACGACTTGAATCAATACATAAGTCTCCAAAAGACATGAAATAAACCAACTGAAAGATAAACAAAGGAAAGATAATCCAAAGACAAAGTCTCAACAAAGGGTAGTCATCTAAGGTAAAAGCTCCATCTAACTCTCATCCCATCCAAAGCATAATCCAAAAGCTCCTAGCTTAGATACCTGCCGCACACGAAAAGAAAACGTGCGGCTGAGCTTACAATGCCCAGTGAACAGATACATAATAACAAGCAAAGATAACGAAGCAGAAATATAATGAAGCATTGGGAATGTCATAAGGTATAATCAAAGTAAGAAGAAATAGAAGATATATAGGATAGTCATCCACCACGAGCCCATACTCAAAGTCATATCTCAACATCATAATACTCAAAGTCAAGATCTCACAATCAGAGGGGATACCTCTCAGGCAACCAGATAATATGAGGGGTGGCCTCATGTATCAAAAGGGGTGGAGTGATCAGCTCCCATAAATGTGAAAGGCGTGTATAGCACACAGGCACCAGTCACCTCAAAGTCATACTCAAAGTCATAGTTAAATCCACTAAACATACAAGTCTAGGATTGCAACCCATACGCCCCCAAACTCAAAGTCAATCTCAAAATCAAGTAGCCATGGCAGATAATATAAAAGGGACGGTGTGAGAAATCACTCCCCCACACAGGAGTCATGCCAGTGGTGCATCACAGACATGGCCAGGTTACCTTCCTGGCTAGGAAACAGAAAGGTGGCTCGGGTATCAAACTAAGAGTCAGGTCTCAATGTCATGCAAACGGGTTCATCTCAAAGTCATGTCAAAGCATATCTCAAGGTCATGTCAAAAGTGAATCTCAAAGTCATATGAAAAAGGTTCATATCAAAAGGTTCATAGCAAAAGGGTCATATCAAAGGTTCATAGCAAAAGGTTCATAGCAAAGGTTCATAGCTCAACATCGAAGCATAGGTGATAAGACACCCTTTCTTAAAAGGGTAGAGTATCCGTACCTTATGACGAAAGCACAAATAGAACAAAGCACATAAATAGGGGATAGCTCAAGGTCTCTCCTTCTTCACACCTAAAGGAGTAAAAGGGAATCACAATTCATTCGTAATTAATTGCCTTTCCATTTTAAGTAACTTTCTATTTTTAGCAGGTTTACATATTTAGTAAGTTTCCTCTTTTAGAAAGTTTCCCAAAATAGCAATTTTATACTTTAGGTTACAATGACAATTTAATCAACTTAAAGGTTATAATAACAATTATAGTAGTTTAGGGTTCATTATGTCAATTTAGTAAATTTTAGCGTAATAAGTGTAAATTATCAAAGTTTAAGGTTTACAAATGTCATATGTTTAACTTTTGGGTTTATATTGTAAATAAATGTCATACTGACCGTTTTAGGACTTCGCCGATTCACAAGTTATATAAACATATCAACATCACACTTATATTCATGCACGACCCCAAAATAATAAAAATAAGAACGTAATATGGAACATCAACGTTACGTGATTTCTCGACTCCAAACCCACCATGACTCACACGACACATAATGCAACCATACAAGCTAAAAGAAAAACAATACGCTCATTTCACAATATATACACACATACAAAACTAAGACCAACTCACACTTATAAATCATGCCACTTCCCACTTATAACATGTCTCTAAATCAACACACCCTTATTGGTTTTAACAAAACAAGGTTCCCAAAAACCTTCTTGTCGTTAACCATTTTAACGCACCAACACATGACCCAATGTGACCCACCATGATCAGATTTGTGATATGTTTTATAATAAGATACAATTTCCAGCTAGCCTATATCATCCTCACGTCACACACACACTCAAATATAATATGCATGTTTTCAAACCCCATGTTCTACTATGCCTCACACACACACGCCACATGTATTCCACCAGTTGGGATATTTTACAATTTTTCATGCATGCATTTACTCTAATCAAGACACAATTAAATATGTGAGTCAATTCTAACTTCACCACCTTCATCAACTTATAAAATCATATCAGCCCATGCCCTAGCCTCGTTCTTCTTTTCTTTCTTTTTAGCCGATTACACCAAGAACTCAACAATAAATGTTTCAAGCCAAGTAGATTTGAAAGGACATTATTCTTAGGTTGTTATGATCATATGAAGTCTACACAAAACATGTTTCATCATTAGATCATGCATATAGCATATTTTAAGGTTCATTCGCTTATAAGTTTTATGATTTCAAACGAGTTATGTGACATGCATGGATCTATAGCCACGTTAGACATGATGTTAAAATGGTATAAGAGGTACGAAAGGAGTGTCAAACCAGATATAGCACGTAGGAGTGTGGCGTACAAGATGTTGTCTCACGTATGGGTCGTTCGAACACACAGATGAACCACGACCAACACAGCCCTTCCACAATATTATAAAGAATCAAGTCGCGATGTAAAGCTCTTCCACCGATCAAACTCGATAACGACCCCTTCCAAATCTTTATATCGAGTTCTCCGACAACTATGAGACCTCCTGGGATCGTACACACCTCAGCAGCCTTCAGGGACTTTTCTATCTCTCTTTTGGACGTCAAGAATCACAAGAATTTGGTTTAGAAAGCTTGGAACCACCGGATGTAAAGATGGCAGTTGACTTCTAGGTTTTTAGGGTTTTAAGAGTATGCGGTTTGTTTTGTGAGGGGAAAGTGGAGATATGGATGTGTTATATGAGGTAATGCCGTGTGAATGGGGGTAATGGCCAAAATCTCGGGCCTTGAGGATATGACCGAATCAAATCTTGAAAATCTCCCATAATTATTTTGATCTCAATTTTAAATGTTTAAACTTTGTACATCTTATAATATAATCGGCCATATAGTAGATTTAGGGGTCCATGTAATTTTCTTAATGTGTTATGAGTAGCTTTGGATCATTTCATATCATAAGTTATTAGTTTACCAATTTGGTGCATTAAGGACTTGTTATGTCAAAGTTTTTGATTGTAGGGGCATTTGGTCATTTATTTGGTCATTTTACATGCTTTATAAATTTTAGGTGTTACAACTTCAGCCCATTGGCCAAAGCCCACTAGGACTAGCAAAAACAGCCCACCTAATAACCATTTGATAGCCCACTTGATAGCCCATAGCCAGGTCTTAGTTAAGCCCACAAATGGGCCTGTAAACGGCCTAGTCAGCCCACAAGATTTAGGGTCAACCCAACCCATAAACGACTCACAATTCCCCCCCCCCCTTAGGGAGCAATGGATCGCAGCCCAATAGGTAAAAGTAGTGCAAATATTCGGTTAACATATATTGTGAAACACGTCGCGAACAAATAAAAGAACGAGAGCCGTTACAAAATAATTCATACTCACTTAACTACTAGACGAGTAATATCCGAAAGACATGAAAACGAGATTTCTCCATAGCATTAACTTGCATAAATATTATATAGTCAAAAGTAAAAATTTGACAAAAATAATTCAAACACATAAGGATATAAAAGTTATATAGCCGAGAACCAAGTGAAAAATTCTATTTACGTTGACATATAGGTACGAGAAAATTTGAATAGCCGGAATGTAAATGTGACGGGAAAGTCTAAATATATATATATATACGAGTAATATTAAAGCACTCGGGAAAGATAGATATGTATATATGTATTAACGAAATCTCATGTATCTAAAATATAACACTCAAATTTACGATAAAAATAGATTATAACGCACCTCAATATATATGTATATTAACACTTAAGAACGTAAAATATTGAATAGCCGAAATGCCAAACACGATGAAGACGATTAACGCAATTAGACTAAAATATTATATAAACATTGTTATATGAATGGGTTAATACACACTTTAACTAGGGATACATATATAATAACACAAACTAGTGTAATAAAAACATGGCACTTAGATACACGATAGGTGAAAACTGTAACTCACGTCGGGATATATATACGTAAGATGTCAATCAAATAAGATAAACTCAAACGTCACTAAAAATATATCATTCAGTTTGAATAAAATTGTTGAAACATAAAACTTTAAACTAGGGTAGTGTTAATAGTTCATGATGAGAAACCAGATAAATTATTACAGATAACAATATATATTAAACTTCACAAAATCAATAGGTAATAACCGTCACTAGTAATAACATAAATATAATAACCAATAAAACTAGAACGGATTAGATGATATATTGTTCTAAAGAAATAAGTCGTAAAAGATTAATTTTAATGACACAAACTCTAGAATCTAAGTTGATCCAAGGACTAACGATAAATATTAGCTCTCAGACCACTTACTAATTGAGTGATAAACGCCATAAATATTAAGTCATATTCTAAAAATCAACATTTACAGACATACGCAATAGGTTACACAGTTACGATATAAGTAGGTACATATCACAACTAGACTTAAGTTAAATTTGTACCTAGACTATTAGTGATCCCAACCCCCCATTACCGTACCATTAGGTTAGTTGTAGAGTACATCTCACCATTTCCTTAGGAAAGACCTTAGTAACCGCACTTGCCGTCACATAAGTGACAACGACTTAAACACACTAAAATATTTAAAATTAATATCCAAAAGGAACTGAATATAATACTTGAAACTAAGACATGATTATTTAATATAGGTTGCGTGTTGGTGCCGTGCATTCCCAAATTTCACAGCATTCACTGTTCAGACCAGTAAAGGTGAGTTTATAGCCCCGTTTTACTTTTACTTGTTTTGGGGTGAGAAAAATGCAAAACTAAATTTTGTGGACATTAATAATATTACGCAGATAGCCTAAGCCTGATATGTCCCCTACTGCCCGAATTTCATGAACCGTTAATTCCAGTTAGGAAGCGTGGATGTTATAAATAGATCTATTGGGAGTAACGTCCCCGTTTGGTTTGACCGGATAGGCAAACGAACGTATACCATATCAATGTTCGAGTGTCTGGGATAAACACTTGCTAGGGCTTTTATGATTTACATGCATCTAGAGCATGCAGAACTGTTAAAGCTTCAGTTACATGAACTTAGAGCTAGCGTAATAAACCATATGTATGATATTTCAAATGTTTAAATGAAATTTTTTGGTATAACTATGATATAATTGTTCTTAACTAAAACCTATGAACTCACCAGCTTTTAGCTGACTTTTAGCATGTTTTTCTCAGGTATAGAAGTTCGTGCAAGGTACGGAAAGGAATGGCAAGGCGGCAGATTTTACTAGACCAATAAATTTTTAAATAATAATTAAGACTTGTTTTTGAGGGACCAGAAATCTGTAAATGATTTTGACATCCAATGACTTATTTTTACTTATATAAATTTATGGAAATGAATATCTATTATGAAATGTGTAATTAGTTTCTTGACACCTTGTGTTATGGTTTCCATTTCCATAGCACCCCATAGCATTATGCTTCAGCAAAGTCTGATTTTGGAGGTGTTACAGATTGGCATCAGAGCCTAGGTTATAGAGAACTAGGTACATATAAATTCTAAACTATAACCACTTTTTTCAAAAACGAGTCCCTATGATCACCGCTTGCCTTGCTTGCCATGTTGCTTGAGATTTTTTTTCACTTGACTGCATGTTATACTTTGTCATATACTAAGTGTTTGCCATGATTGCTTGAGATTTATTTTGACTGAACTGCATGATATAATTTCTAGCATACTAAGCATACTATAAGTACTATATGTATGTGTATCCTGACCCTCACTAGTTATTATTTTAAGATACTTACACATATGTACCATTTTGTTACAGATCATGCTTTCCCACGACATCACCCAGACTTCACCATGCTCAAGGAACTCTAACACACAGATGCCCCAAGATCACCCTGACACTGTTGAGCCTACACTACCATCACATGACCATACCACACCAGCTACCCAAACTACCTCTACTATCCTTCACCGTATCACACGCATAATCATACGCCCATCTACCAGACCATCACCCCACACTGCAGAGAGTACCCAAAACCCTGCCCATGTCCTCCTAGTATCCCTATCTCGTTATAGGTCCTTACGCTCACAGATAGACGCCCCTACTGTAACCACTGTAAAATTTTCACACTGTAGTAAACAACTTCATATTCTTAATACAGAACATTTATCCTTTTTCTATATATATATTTATTTTTATTATTATTAACTGCTCATAACTATTATCTAATGTGACATAGCTCACATCCTTGATAAACGTGCTCACACGCAACCCCACCTTAACTTATTTAACGTTTATTCATATAAACATTTTTGATCTAAAACTTTATGATATCTCATTTACCACTTTACGTTAATTCGTTAACATACGTTTGAAATTGAACATTTCCTATTTAATAGAGTTACTATGAAACCCTAATTTATTTATATGAGATTTTTACAAAATATAAATGTACAAGTCTTCAAAGACAATGTACAAGTCTTTTATGCATAAAACCATATATTAATAAAAACCCTATTAAAACCCTAAGTATATTTATTTTAAAGCACAAATTACAAGTCTTTCATACACAAGCCTTAAAAATATATTTCCTAAACTTATTAAATATAGGTACAAGTCTTTAAACCTAGAGTACAAGTGTTTAATGCACAAAAGTTAAAAATTACATTTTAACCTTGTAAAAGTGACACATAAATATAGAAACTTAAGGAAGCACTAAAAATATATTTTCTATATTACCCAAATCATAGTACAAGCTTTTAAACCTAAAGTACAACCACCCAATGTACAAAACCTTAAAATCTCATTTAAATACTTTAAAAACCTAATAAAAATTACATAAAATTTATAAAACATTAAAAACATATTTTTCTTATTTTCTAAACCCTAGTACAACTCTCCTAAGCTTATAGTACCACTCCATAAAGCACAACATGACTTTCTTTTTCCTAAATACCTAATTCGATATATGTTTATATTTAAAGTAAACTTTAATTATTTTCTATTTAACAAATAATTAAGTTAAACCCTAAAACTAACTAGTTACCATCCTTAAACCCTAAGTACCACTTGATATAGCCCATGGTACCACATCTTAAAGCCCATTCGACCTATATCTATTTTATTCCCTAGTTCGAATCCAACAAAACTCAAACTAAACCCTTTCATTTTCCATCCTTACTCACCACATACACTCTTCTTTGATCCAAAATTAACCACATAGTCATGTCTCATTCAAATTAACTTAAGTAGATAGAACACTTGGTTTTAAACACAACACATCACCACCCTCACCACACACCCCATGATTTCCCTCCTCCTCCTCACACTTGTCCTCAAAAGCCTTGAACCACCTCACCTTGTCTTCCTCTTGACCCAACAAGATGACATGAACCCTCTTGGAAACCCTAGTTTCCTTCTTCTATAAATAAACAAACCAAACGACCCTTTATCCCTCATATCCATTCGAACCAAACCAAAAACAATCACACTTATTTAAACCATGATTAAACAGCCCCATTAGAAGCTAAACAAGAAGTCTTGAGGAGCCTAAGGAGGAAAAGGAACTTCGGTGTTCCGTTTCGAAGCTAACTCGACATATATTCCCCATAATCGGCTAACAAAAATCAAGTAAGCTAATCTCATCTTTTTCATTTCAATTATATGCTTAAACACTCTTAATATATCACCAAAATAACCTCTAAATAAAACTAGAACAAAAACCATTTTTTTCCTTTTCTTTTCTTTCGTTCGAACCAAACACAAACACCCTCTATATTTATTTTTCTTCATGTTACAAATCAAGCATCCATAAAATATGTTAGGGATATATTAAAAATACTTACAATGATATTAACAAACATTAAAACATGTGGCGTGAACAAGAAAATCAAAAACCAAATCATTTTTCCCCTTTTTCTTTTCTGTCGTTAGACTGCTCCAGCGACCCAACTTTGGACATACTTTTCGACCGCTAAATAACCATTATAAAATCTGAATTTTGGCCACAATATAAACCACCTAGCTGTCTAATTTTAGGAAAAAGAACGTTGTGAAAAGGTTGAACGGTCACAAAGTTATCGAGCCTCAAAGTCTGCCCTATCGCTAGACTAAAAACCAAACCATTTTAATTCTTTTCAGTTTTTCAAACTAGTGTTTCACTCGACCAACTTTGGGAATTTATTTCGACCATCAAACGATTTCTAAAAATTATGAAACTTGGCCACTTTAGAGATCACCTAGCTAACTTCATGTAGGAAAAAGAATAACGTAAAATCATGCCCTCGCCTCGCTTTTATTTATGTCCAAAAACTGTTGGTCGCAAGCTATTTTATACGCACTATATAAAATTTTACGAGACTATTAAGCTCGAATCACAAGCCTATAATCTGAAAATAAACTGTTAAAAAGATGATGATAAGTTGCATAAAAGAGTCGTAAAAAGTCTCGCCTTTTCTCGTAACTTATAACGCGTTTAAATAAAACAAGGACGTCGGGTGTAACGATCTAGGAGTCTCAAGGGTATTTTCTGCCAAAGCGCTAAATAATTTCATAACTTATATTAAAAATAGATGTCGACATGCAATTAAGGGGTAAAAAGTGTCAGTTTTGAAACTATAGGGTAGAAACTGTCATTTGACCAAAGTTGAGGGTAAAAATTATAATTTTATAAAAAGTTAAAGGGTAAAAATTGTCATTTTGCGAAAGTTCAGGTGTACAATTTGTCAATATGTGAAACTATAGAGGAGAAAGCGTAACATTTTATTATAATAATAATAATAATAATAATAATAATAATAATAATAATAATAATAATAATAATAATAATTATTATTATTATTATTATTATTATTATTATTATTATTATTATTATTATTATATAATTGCAATTTCAAATGCAATTTTTGAGAGAGAGAAGTGTAAACAGTGGATCAACCTCATATACACTTGTTCAATCAAAAATGGCATTCTCATATGCAATTTTTGAGGGGGAGAAGTGTGAACAAGTGGATCGACGTACATTTGATTGGTTGTTCACTCACGTGTTGGGAATCTAATGGTGACTACGGAGTTGATCAGGTATCACTTATTTGAGGTTGAAGTTGAATTTCTCAAAGGCGTGATCTTATTCTATCTTGAAGTCGGGGTTGGTTGGATGCATGACTTTCAATGATAACTTGCTCGTGCTTAAGATTTAAGTTGAAGACTTAGTTTATCTAGTTACCAGCAGTCGGGGTAAATGTTTGACGACCTGGTTAACTATCACTTAAAGGAGTTACGTTGTAGTACTCAGTGTCACACGCCGATGAAGTTGTGGATAATGTCTCATACTTTGGTTGGGTATTGAGTACTTAGAGATTTGCTTGGAGCATTAATTCTCTACACCGTTCTTCCAACATTAGTGCAAGTTTAAGTCACGAAATCGGGGAATTCTACTTCAGTGTCAAGTTTGGTATATCGGGCGTGCTCCATCAGTTCTTACATCAAATTGCCTACTTATGGTTGGTAAAGATAGTCAGAAAGTGTTTCGGTAGCGGTTGATTCTCACTTGATACATTTGAGCTAATTTTGTTCTTCTCACAAGATTTCAAGTATTTGTGCGTAAAATGTGTTGCTGATTCTGAGGTATCAAAACCAGCAAGGGGGAAGGAGACATACATCTGAACGCACAACGAGTACACGTGATGAACTTTATACCTCTTTTGAGTTGGGGTTATTCCGGGAAGACAAGTGTCATAACCGCAGAGAAAATCAGTGTTTTAACTCGTTCCTTATGGTGTATCATTCCAACTACGTGGGGGGAGAAATGTATGAAACAGTTTCTGATGATTAAATAGGTACACAATTGTATGATGATTCCTATGGTTAGTCGGTATCCAACAGAAGGAAATGTGCTCATCCGGGACTTACTTGATTCTGGTGCTTCTGTGGTACTGTCTTGGTGTTATCATTTAGAATACATACGAGATAAGTTGCTTACACTCGAGACTTAGGTGACTTTGGTGTAACAATTCTCATCTGCAATTTCCTGAAGGGAGAAAAGGGGATTTCCGGGTCTTGATTGATCTTGATATTACATTTTCGACTTCATTAATAGGATTGAGTGTGTACTTCGGGTTTCTGAGCTTCATACAATGAGACTGATTACATCACTTCAACTACTTGGGGGGAAGTGGTCTTTGGATACTTTTGGTAGGCATTACTTCAGACTTTAGCAGGAAGAAATGTGAGAAGAAGTATTCAAGCGTGAGATGATATGTTGCTGATCTATTTGATTATCCCCCGAACGGAGAATCACGATGATTATTCTTACAAGGAGCAGCAATACTTGATGTGGTTTGCTACGGTTTTCGCTGTACACTTACCTTTCATAAGCTTGAAAGAGAGCTTTGAAACTGCTAAAAAGGAAGATTGTCGGTTTAGGGGGAAGCTGTCAAAGCTTCAAATTGAGAAGGCTCAAGTTCAAATGATTATTCAGGAGCCTCGAAAGCTTTGGTGGTAAAAGTTTAAGAGATGTTGACTACTGATTTCTACAATATACTGAACGTATCCTTATCTCGGTATTCATGTCAACATTTTCTTAAATTGAATAATATACTTTGTACATATCTTATACCAAACTGTATATAGAAAAATATAAAACCAAATTGTAAATAGAAAATTATAAAACCAAGAAAAACCATAAAAATCAGAAAAATTGAAAATTCCAAAAATAGTTTTTTTTAAGGCATGTCTTCTGGCATCGATAATATTTATGGTCCTAGAAATGTCATTCAATAATGACACGGGTCTTTAAATGAAGTTCGAACAGAAGTTCAAAAAGTTTTTCAAAACATGCCTAAATGGCTTGCTATTACTTTAGATAGCAACCCGCATTTCAAAATGGGGAAAGCACGTCACCAAAAAGATGGTTGTTCCTCCCACTGGGTGATGTTCACCCGGGCATGGATTACTTCATATCCGTGCATCCCTGATTTAGTGCACGCTTCAGTGCATTATTTCCTGATTAAGAAGAGAAGTCTTCTTTGAATACAAATAGTTTTCATTCTATGATTCTTCTGAAAATTATTTGTGAGACACATGGTAGTAACGTGTTGGTTGAAATTCTTTCAGACTTGGATTGTTCATAAAATTTGTCACTCAATCAATGACTTCAACACCTTAACTTGAATTTGGGTCATTGATTGAGGGGGAGAGTGATTTCAAATTTTATATCATCAAACGAGTTTCTTGGTTAACTCATAATTGTTAGATAAGGTTTTGTAGTTAATGGGGTATTAGTTGAAGAGGATCTTGCTAAGCTTTATCTCAAATGGCCAAATGTGTTAGTTGTTAGAAAGATTAGGGCATTATGTGCAATTTGCTTATAGTATCCTAACTTTATGTAACTATAAGGTTCATTTGTGTCACTCTGGAATCCTCGTTTAATCCCCTAAATACTTTAAAACTCAAAATCTAAAAGAAGTTAGAAAACCCATTGTGTTTGATGTTCTTGAATACTCCACAGGCATTTGTATGATCTGAATGTATGAGTTTCAAATGTTGATTGATTTTTGTTAGTCGATAGCTCAATAATTGTTGTTGATTCAGTGCATGTGTACTCAGGATATGCTTAGGTGTGTAGCTATCATGTTAGAATCATGTCCCTAAGATCCTGAGTTGAATGTTGAAATATGTGTGAATTGCCATCTTCATGATTGCTGATTGCTCTTCATGCTAGATAGCGGTTTGATGTATTTCCTGACTGTGGTTTGATTATGAGATGAATTTGGTATTATGAGTTGGCAAGCTGCTATGTGGTAGCTATTAATGAAAAGTGAATTTGTATGTATGTATATCTGTGTTGATATTCTTATGCAGATTCCATGGCCAATATGAATGTGCCAGTTCCCGCTCTAACCATTTGATCAGATGTTCAAACTCTATTGACTGGCTCTGAATTCACCACAACAACAACATCAGCAACAACAACAACAACACTGTCATCACCACCACCACCTTCACTTCAACAAAGCATCACTAATTCTGGTCTCGCTGAGTGGGGATCTACAATACTTGGAAAGTTTTGTTGGTGGATGGAAAATTGATGTTGACTACTGACTCCCTCAGAGAAGCGAATGATCACACTATCTGTGCGTAAAGGTCAACATCATCTATGTTGTAGCAGTTACTTTGTACATAATAAGCAGTGAATAAAATGTGGTTATTATGTGTCAATGTATGATTGTTTTAATTCAAAATCTTTCAAACCTATCATACCTGACACTAACATTCTCCCTCATTGATTGAGGGGGAGCAGTTGTATGCTCCATCATCAGAATATATTAAATCTGACCACATTTTCTCTCACATTTTCTAACTTATTTAAATCAATTGGGATCACAAATCTCAAAAGGTTAGAAATTTTTGATCGGGGGAGAGAATGTGATTTAAATATGAAACCTGATGAAAATGTGATTCTTTTGACTTAAATGTAAGCTCTCCCATATGTGCTAAACTCTTTCGCATATCGATGCACATATTGAGGGGGAGCAAATGGTTTGTGATAACAAAAAGGATGTGGCATCTTACGTGAGCACGACTCAGACTTCACCAATGAATTGACGAAACAAAAACTGTCATTAATCGAAAGGACATATCCTAGCCGGGTAATAATTTCAAGTTGGTCTAACCAGTGATGTAAGCGTGTCTCGAAAATGATGTGTCTGAGTAGAGTGTACCATTTCGAGAAACTTTCTGTGGATGTGACCAGGCCGGGTAATAATTTCAAGCTAGTCTAACTAGTGATGTAAGCGTGTCTCGAATCGGTCATGTTCACAGAAAGTGGATCAATTCAAAAAGTGCAATCTCTACCCAACATGTGCAAATTTTAAATTAAAACATATGAGCACATGTTAAGGGGGAGCCTTTAAAAATTATAAAACTCTCAAAGTGTTAGCAAAATGTGTTTCATAATCATGAACATTTTGAGAGATTTTTCAAGGATTTTGGTTTACGGCAACATAGGATAGTCATGGTGTTATAAGGTAGCTAAGGTTAGGAAAACCGTCCTATGATCCGCCAGAGCCGGAGGGATCTACCCAAGGACAATACCAAATAGCTAGTATTAGAAAGTCCTTAGGTATGATCATGAAAAAAGGAGTAATGAGAGAAAGGAGAAAGAAGGGGTTGAAGAATTAAAAAGAAATGAAATGAGAAAAGGTGAAAAGAAATAGCCCTCCAATTATTCAACCTTAGGGCAGAAACCGGGTTCAATTCATATGCTACTGGTGGTTACTAAGGTAACACCGGTATTGAAGACAAGACGTCATGGACCCAGTGACGCACTGCACTAAACCTTCTAAACCACTCAAGTTCTCTTAAAAGGACTTGTTTCATTCTAACGGGGAACCCTGCATAATCTATCGACCGCTCATTACGAGTTATGTTGATATTGAAACAGGAGACACCGCTCCAGTCTCTGACTACCAAAATTGCACTTATCGAGTCTAGAGCCACGAGATGCATCATAAGATCTCATAGGAACACGTGTTACCTCTACACTGGTTGTTCAACATTAAGGACACCAAGTGTAAACTTATGAGTCTTACGCAGATCTTAGCAATCTGCCAGAACATTTATGAGGGAATTTACAAATGTAATTCTCCGTGATTGAATGGAAATTCCTGCCAGGGTCAACATCAAGCAGCCCTGAAAGCAGGTCACTTCGGTAATTCCTTGTGGATTACGCTTAGTGGTCGCGACGGTTTCAAACGGTCAACAGTCGTGGAGTGAACTCCAGCGAATCACCTAATCGTTGATTATAATCCAAAGGATTACTTTGTGACTTCAAAGAAGGTGGAAACTAGCACAAATGTGACAAACAAACATGAAGCAAAGATGGCTTTTGATGCAAAGGGTAAGGTACTAGGGCTGCCAAATAAGAAAACTTGTGAAGATCTTGGTATCAAAAGGAAAAGAGGAAAAAAAGATGGTTTAACAGAACTAGCTCATGTACTAATGCTTTTGGGTTACAAGCTATGTATGTATGTTTATGGTTTAAGTGTATAACTTAAACCATCCTAGAATAAAACCGTTGTAGCCCTATTATGAATCAATGCAATGTTTATTTCTCAAATATGTTCAAGCTTATGCCATTTCCACCAAACTTTGACTGTTTAACCTAGTTATTAGTTATGAATCAAATGCAGATAGGAATAAAAGCCTTGTAAACCCAACACAGATCAATGATTTCATAAATACACTAACTTAACATTCAACATTTGAAAACATTACATTAAAGGGATCATTACCTTCCTATCATCTACCAACTTCATCTAATCATTACATCACTTGGATAGTGTCATACCAATCCCAACACAGATCACACACAAACATCCTAACATGATCATAAACAACCTATCATACAATTCCAACTTTGACTTTCTAGCCTTCAACTCATCTTCCAATCTTGACTTTGTAGCCTTCAACTCATCTTCCAACCTTGACTTTTCCAAAGCAAGTTCCTCAATCATTGGTCCAGTATCAATTCCTCTCTTCCTTTGAAAGAACCCATATAACAAGTCTTTGTAGTATTGACTTGGAAGGTCATCATCGAGAAACTCATACACTCGACAATCGGCACATTTTACGTATCGCTTTCATGGATTCGTCCTTGTGGTTGATGTTTGCACTCTTAATTGACGATTACAGTTACAAAAGTGTTCAATCTTACCTCCAATTAAACGGGATTGAGCTGAACTAGAACTACTCATGATTTAGGGCTCTTGATTTTTTTTTTCGACCGTTTGGGGAAAAGGTGGAAAATGGGGAAAGAGGGAAAGTGATTTAGTGGAAAGGGGGGGGGGTGTTATTGATAATAAATAAAAGAGATAAAACATACCTCCAAGCTATTGTCAAAACACACCCAAAAATGTGAAAAAACGGGAAACTATGAATTAAAACGCGATTAGTATGATTAAGTACTGCCACGTCATAACACACCTTTAATATTGTTACAATAGGAAGATTAAGAAAGTATGTGCATACTTTAGGGGAAAAAAAAGTTAGATGTATACAAAAGGAAAAAGTGGAAAGTTCGATGCCTTTTTAGACCATTTTCCCTAATAATAATAATGCATAACTGCTTTTAGTCATTGATATAACAACTTGATGTTCATTTGTTGTTTAACTGCTTTTGTTTACTTATTAGATATTGTGTTTTTACAGATCGATCTCATTCTTGCTCCCAATCCCGTTCCCATTGGCATCGTAAGCAGTAGTGTCACCTTTAAAGAGCGAGTAAAGAAGCGTTGGGAAAGTTACAAGCACGTCATCATCTAGACCACGACAGAATCTTATAAGTGGTGATTTTCTGCCTCGTCGTATATAGTTGTACCAAAAGAGATGGAGGGTGGGGTGTCAAATGAGTATGTATGCATATATAAGAAGTGAAAGTAAGGGAGATTAGTAGGACGACCGTGCATAAGAATCCCACGACGAATATGTAGGCGTTGCCTCCTGTTGGTGTACTTTTGTGTTGCGTGAATGGTGGTTCGACACCACCTGTTGTGACATTCATTTTGAGTGTTGGAAGATCTCAGGGTAGTAAATTTTTGATGTTTTATGTGAGAAAGATATGGTAGATGCCTTTGAGCTTAGTCAACCAACATATAGAACATTAGAACAAGTCTTTCTAAGAAAAACATTTTGTTGTTATTAAATTTTATGTAAAAGAAGATGTTATTCCTTTGTTTATTGTTTGTACATCAATGTAGCCAACAACTATTATGTTAAAAGGTGCTAATTAAAAACATCATTTTGTTGTTATTAAATTTTATGTAAAAGAAGATGATATTCCTTTGTTTATTGTTTGTACATCAATGTAGCCAAGTCCAACAACTATTATGTTAAAAGGTGCTAATTAAAAACATCATGTATAATTATATAATAATTCCATTAATGTTAAGGTATTAAACGAACGCATCTAAATAACGGGCAATGGTAGTATATAATCATCATGTTTGGCACCAAAGGTAACTGAAAAAGATGTTACCTACAAAATATAGTGAAAACCAAATTGTTTATGTTACATCTGTGGCCATAGTTTGATTTATATGGTTGATGGAATTTTGGGTATTTATACACACTAGAATCGTCAACTCCTTGTTACTTAGTAGCATATCTTATCAAATAATCCATATACTAACATTTGCTTAAACATTTGTGAACCCAAATATACTTGGGTTTACAAATGTTATAAGCACCCTTTTAAAATTACAGCAATTATTAAAGAGTTAATTTCGTAAATGGTCCTTGTGGTCTGCCGGGTTTAACGGGTTTAGTCCCTAAACTTTTTTTAACGGATCCAGTCCCTGTGGTTGCGACCCATAACGGGTTTGGTCCCTGAGACTAACTGTTGTTAGTTTTTTCCGTTAGCTAACGACCGTTTTCAACAAACATTTTCATCGTTAGTCCTTTATACTAACGACCGTTTATACTTAACTCAAAATAATTTTTTTTCCTGAAAAATAAAAAAAATTAAAATGGTTTTCTTATAATTTGTTTTCTAAATATCTTTAAAATTTATACACTATTTTTATACACGTTTTCATATACACATTTTTATACACACATTTTTTATACACACGTTTTTATATGCATGTTTTTATACACACGTTTTTATACACACATTTATACACATATTTTTATACACGTTTTTATACAGATGTTTTTTATGCACATGTTGTTATACACGTTTTTATACACATTTTTATACACGTTTTTATACACATATTTTTTATACACATGTTTTTATACACATGCTTTTATACACATGCTTTTATACACACGTTTTTATACACACATTTATACGCACATTTATACACACATTTATACACACATTTTTATACACATATTTATACACAAATTATACACATATTTTTATACATGTTTTTATACACACGTGTGTACAAAAACATATATAAAAATATGTGTATAAATGTGTGTATAAAATGTGTGTATAAATGTGCGTATAAATGTGTGTATAAAACCGTGTGTATAAAAGTATGTGTATAAAAACATGTGTATAAAAAACATGTGTATAAAAACATGTATATAAATGTTTGTATAAAAATGTGTATAAAAACGTGTGTATAAAAACGTGTATAAAACGTGTGTATAAAAACGTGTGTATAAAAGCGTGTATAAAAACATGTATATAAAAACGTGTGTATAAAAAATGTGTGTATAAAAATGTGTGTATGAAAACGTGAATAAAAATATGTATAAAAACGTATATAAATTTTAAAAATATTTACAAGAAAAAAAATATAAGAAAACCATTTTATTTATTTAATTTTTTTTAGAAGAAGAAAAAAAAATGGGTTAAGTTTAAACGGTCGTTAGTATAAAGGACTAACGGTGCAAATTTTTGTTGCAAACGGTCGTTAGCTAACGGAAAAAACTAACGACAGTTAGTCTCAGGGACCAAACCTGTTATGGGTCGCAACCACAGGGGCTGGATCCGTTAGAAAAAAAGTTTAGGAACTAAACCCGTTAAACCCGACAGACCACATGGACCATTTATGAAATTAACTCATTATTAAATGACTTTACTTTTATAGTTAACATCCCTTTAAGTTTTAACTTTAGTAATATATGGAGTAACATTTTAACTTTTATAATCAACAATTATTAATTTATATTTCAACATACCTCTAAGTTTAGAAATACTACAAATTAACAATTAAACCTATTAAAATCAGTATTTTTTTTTCTCATTTACATTATTTTGTGTTAGATTTTTTTTATTTTTATTTTTTAATATTTTTGTAAGGGGTTAAGTGTCTTTGTTTAGTTATGCATTCTAGCAGTTTCATTATATGCTTTTATATGTTTTTTGTTACTTTTTAATAATTTTTTAAGTTTAATTATCGCATTTTACAACTTTTGCAATTACATTTTGATTCTTTCATGTTTTATGTATAAACGTTACACCAAATACTTAACCACAGTATCACGCCTATAACTATTTGTCGCTAGAAAATCCGTTGCTATGAACGGGTACTCGTCTAGTATATATAATGAGAAAATCATACTCGTACATATAACATCTATATATCATAAAATTTTATGTCATTTATATACAAACAATAATGTACTTTTGTGAAAAATTAGATTGAGTTAACAGAGTGATTGTTGTACAAGTTTTTCATTTACGTATAGTTTCATTGTTTATTTGAGATTAAACACATGCTTTTTTTATGAAAAATATTTGATGAGAATTTCACACGTAATTATTATATAAAACGAGGACGGCTGCGAGACGCCACGTTGCGGCGGGGCGGTGATCTTGCAGCAAATTTCCGCAAAAAAAAATAATAAAAAATAAAATAAAATAAAAATTGTACCAATTGATATTGCTGAAGTTGTGCTCAGCTTCAATTAAGCAATTAAAATCTTCTGAAGAAGCAAGTACAATGGTGACGTTGTTAGCATGTGACGCCTTCACATGAACCATATACCAATCTCCTCCTCGAGAGCCTAAAAAGTCGAAGACAGAGTCAAAAAGTTTAATCAATGCAAATCTAAAAGTGATAAAACCCAATGCAGACTGAAGGTGCATACCGCATCTGCTGCAACTTTGGTTGCGATAAACCGCTACTGTTACATTTTCGCTCTCACCTCATCAAAAGAGGTCTGAAACACAAACAAACCTTGGTGCTTCATAAAATGCAATGTTAGCATCAACATATTTTCAGTTCAAGCAGTTTCACGCAATATGGCTATTCGTAGTGAAACATAGTCTATTTTTTATTTTTAATTAGTTGTACTTGCAGTTTAAAGCATCGGCAATAGAGTGTAATAACCAAAGACGTTAACGCTACATACATGTTGTAGACGCTGGCATTGTATATTCATCAAAAGATGATTCCCGTCTATGAAATGTATCGCCTACATAAATAATAACAGTTTCAATAAAAGTTGTTGTGATTTTCTAAAATCCAGAAAAGAATAGTAATGTTGGCTACAAATAACCTTGAGAAGCATTATAAGGTCTACGTGACCGAAACTCCAATGCTACCGGCTCCCGGATTCTTACTGCAACATTTTCTCAAAGGTTTAAGAAAGTTACAAAAATGAACGGTAGCCAAACATCTACACAAAAGGAAAAATATACAAAAAAGTTACCTTGGGAAGGAAATCCAACAACAACATTCTCAGAAACAGGTTCCCCAAAATCCATTTCGTATGAGAAAGAACTGCAACTGTTAGCATCAGGTGTGGTTAATTCACCGTAACCGTGAGTAACTGCAACATGACGTACTGTCCCCGACTGAAAGTCAAGAACAACCGGTTTTGGAAACGTCACTGCAGCAGGTTAAAAATCAGTCGCTAACTGTTAGAAATAAAATTTGCCAAAATAACTATCAAACATGAGATTATAATAATAACACACCTGCATGAGCAACATCACGTGAAACTGATTCAGAAACATCCTGCATAGACGATATCGATTGTAGGTTACTCACTGGTTCACCCGCAGGTGACAGACCGTTATTGTGATCCTGCACCAAACCTTGTTGAGCAACAACAATTCTCTTTTTCGACAACGTCGCAGGTTCACTGTCGACACGTAAATCGGATAGGCAATGACCAGTGTCCAAATGCAAAGGGTTAACCGACCTTACACTACTACTGTCCAAAGGAGACTTTTCTAGATCGATAGCTTTTCTTTTTAACACATTAACCGATGGCCCCGCATAGTCCAAAACGGTATCACATACACCTGTAGACACTTCCAGGTTGTCTCTCCGTCTTTTCATATCATTTTCTAACAATGGTTGTTCCACACATGATGGTTTCCTTTTCAAAACATTTAGCACATCGGTGGCGCGTTGTGAACTATACGAACCTTCGTGAAAAATATCACCAACAGAAGATCCAACTATAAGCCTTGTATCGTACCCTCTTTTTTGGCCTACAGACATGCCAGTCGGCTCACTCACATGCAAACCACCAACAGTAACCTCACCGAAATTTTCATCAACATCAAGCTTTTTCGAACGGCTACTATGGCAACTACCCACGTGACACACGTCACCACCTACAACGACACCTAAACTCTGAACGAACGACCGTTTCCGTTTCAACGAACCGACCCCAATTCCTGTCTCAACACTAAGACCCTCCTCATAACAGCTATCAACAGGCACACTTTCAATGAAACTGCTTGTACCAACGTTAACCGTATTGTCACTAACCTCAGTTGCTAAATTGGTGTCAGATGATAGTCCTGACGTACTACCCTTTTTGCATGGCCTACTTTTGGTTCTCATAGCTTAAAGGTTCGTTCTAATGAAACCAAAGGTATGCAAAACGAAGAGAAAACCTAACATTAACAGATCTACACCAACGTTTCTAAACCTAAACTTATTCAACATCCACTAATTTCAATTTTATTAGCTAAAAGGTATGCAAACAAAAGAAAATGAATAACGTAAATAGATCTATGACAACATGTGTTAGCAAATACCCCCTACACAACCATGCAAAAACACACAAAACACCTAAACACAAAAGATCCGAGCGCTGAAGCATTCAAAATAACAAAAAGTGAGATGCAAAAGGTTAAAGAAAGTTGCAGAAGCGCCACCTACCAAAACCCTAGGAAGCAGGAGGAAGTTTTCTTCAAAGGGAAGAAAGATCGTCGAATATAATGGAACGTCAGTCAGCTGGTCTCGGTATAACATCTATGGACGAAAAAGCGGGGAATCTGCAAAGAAAAGAAAAAGGAAAAGAAAAATTGGCACCAACGATTCGTAACACTAAGGTTTGTTACCTTCACGGTGGCATACGAAATCATATTAGATAAGTCTTCGTGGTCCTGTCCAAGCATCATGACAAATTGTAATTATCAAATAAGAAGTTTCAAAACACAAATCCAAACAACCACCAATGAAAGACAGCAGAAGAGACAAAGTATAACTACTTGATTACGTTTTTTACCTTAAATTCATCCTTCTGATCTTCAGTCAACTCCTCTGAAGCAATGAGCTCATTGGTGAATTCCTACAACAATTTAAAAGTGTTTTCATACTTGTAAGACAGTTTAAGCCATAAAAATCAGATAGCCATAAGGTTGCCAACACATAAAAAAAATAGAGATTATGGGCTTATGGCTTACCTCAAGTTCATCCATCTCCCAATCAAACTCACAGACTACCTATAGAATTTCAGGCAAAATGCATAAAGCAAATTAGTGCTAGCCTAAGCCAAAAGTTATGGTATTGAAAAATTATTATAAGTTGTGAAGCTGTAACTATGAAATGTACGCATATTTGAAGAAGCAGAACATATGGAAAGAGTTGAAAAACCAAATGACAATCGTATGAAGCACGACGACAGGCAAACCGGCTTTCTCTAACGGCTTCCACCACTCCTCAACCGTCTCATCGTTCGTTTGGAAAACAGACACATTTGATTACCAATATAGGAAAACCAAAACGAAAAACTAATTTAAAGTCTATGAAAACAAACTTACCACAATACTTACAAAAGAACATGTAAACAAAAAATATTATAAGTCATCTCGTTCCCTAGCTGATTTTATACAGTAAACATAAGAAAAAATACCTTGAACCGATGACATCTCCTTGTCGACTTTTGATTCAAATTCACAAAGAAATGCCCTTTCAAGTCATCATCTTCCCTGTTACAAAAGATCGTAACACAATGGTTACAAATTATTGAAACCCACAATTAAATGGTTTGGAAAATCTGAAATCTTACCTGTCTTACATGCCATTTAAGGGTTAAACCATGGGCTGTTACTCTTCCTCTCCGTATCTGTCATATGACACAGCCCGAAAACGCGGAAGACTTCTTTTAGATGGACTAATGAATGAATGGTTGAATGAGACTATCTTTCTAGCTTCTACAACCTGATTATTGTATTAAAGTCAACTTGATTAGAATAAAGGATGATGCTTTGAATGATAAACTCAAAGCTATTGATGACATTTTATGTTCTAGTAAATCTTCCCGCCCTTGGTTAAGGTTTCTTTTAAACTCAAAGATGTAACATAAACACAGAGGTAAGTAAGTTCAAGTTTCCAATTTGGTCTGAATATTTCAAGCATTACAGATGGTCACTTTTTTCTCGCCACATCTTTGCCTTTAAATTTGTCATGTCTCAATGCTAATGGTGGTGCGTGCTTAACTGAAATTGTCTTTCATAGATGAGTATTTGGAAATATTCTCCATTACCATAACAACAACTAACCGCAACGAAAACCATACATTTCAAAACCCGCAAAAATTAACAAAATAAAACCCAAACACACTGAACATAACCAAAATCTTAAAAAACTAAAACAACCACAATTCAATATCCGAAATATTAAAAATTCGAAACTAAAATTAACAGCAGTCTTACATGTCATTTAAAGGTTAAACCCTGGTCTGTTACTGTTACTCTCCGTATCTGTCATATCACACAACCTGAAAAAGCGGACGGCTTTTTTTTTAGAGGAAGAAGGTAAATTAATAAATTAATTGCATCTATTATTCCTTACCACATGTACCCCAACTTTAATACGTAACACAACCACCATAACCTCATGGCGCCTCCCGAAACCGAAGTGAGTTGACCCATGTGTAGCCAGTCCTTTTTGGAAGAAGTCTAAAACCCTAAAAAAAATCTTAAGCTTACTGAAACTTAAAATAAAATTCAAAAACCGAACCTTTTCAAAGATGAATCGACAGAAAATGAAACAATCTTAAAAAAACTTACTTCAGTAAGCTGTTAACGAAGCTCCGGTTGAAGGTCCGATTGATAAAGTTGTTGGTGTATGTGCTGGATAAAGATGAGTGATGTGCTGGATAAGATAAACACGTACCCCGGTCATATAGTTATCAAAGAAGATACGGGCCAAGATATCAGGTTGGGCTAAAAAGAAAAGCTGAAGATGACATCATCGTGCGTCATTTGACGTTGTATTATATATATAGTAATAAGCATGACGCCATGACCCTTGGTAACTTTCTATTATCTATATATAGTAAAACACATGGTCGATTGACAATTAAAGAATTAGACGCTGACTATAAAAAAACATTAAAATTTTGGCCCGTTCGTATAATTAGCAGCCCATTATCTTAGCCTGTGATGCAACCTAATTAAGCAGTCGGTTTATAAGTATTTCCACTCTCTTCCATAACCGACTCTTCCCACTTTCCACAAACTTATCCCACACCCTTTGTAACCGACTTATAATTTCCACAGCGGACCAAGATCACCATACGACGATGTATGAAATCATGAAATCGTTGACAAGATTCAACACATGAATTTTGGTAAGTTTGTTTTTAATGTGCTTGTGAAAAAAAAAAAAAAAAAAAAAAAAAAAAAAAAAAAAAAAAAACTGCTCACGCCTAACTTACTTTGTTTAATTCTTTCTTTCCATGGTTTTCCTTAATAAAGAGATGGACGAGGAACCATAGCTCCGCTGTAAGTTGTTTCTGTTATTTTGTTTGCCAAATTTTATATTTTCAAGATTAGTCAATATTTTTGATTCTTGACTATACATGATGTGTGTGTTAGTCAATTAAATGGTGGTACGATTCGTAACTCATATTCTCTTATTGTATTTTGCTAGCATGCCCATATCCTTGATTGATCTAGAACACCAGAATACATGAAGGTAATTAGTGGGATTTATTTGTTCTGTTTTGGGTCAATCGATTTGTACTGAGGTATAACCATTTTTTATTAGTCAATTTGTTTTTATTCTATGCGTATAAACAAAATAATTCATGTGTCTTAATTCAGTTTCAGGGTGTTCATTTTTTATTTTTTATTATTTTTTTTTCAGTTTGCAGGTTGCGATCGCAGTGCGGCGGAAGGTGGTTTCATGAGCTGCAATATCATCCTGAGGTATAACATTTATGAATTTGGTTTTTGTTACGAAATCAGGTCGTGTATGCGAAAATGTTACTCTGCGTGTTTGAGTTATTTCAGATTAATTGTTGAAATTTAAGCCTGTGTTAGTTTAAACTTATTTTTGTGACTATGAGCTAATTTGACTTCGCCTACAAATAAACAACCTTATATTATCTTACAACCATTAGAGTACAGATTTGATGATGCTCGTGCAGTCGAAATTCTGCTTAGAATAATTCTTATTGCAGCCGGTCCTGTTGAGGTACACTTTCCTCTTTAGGTTACTATAACATTAAGGTCGAACATACAATAATACGAACATTAAAGTCATATAACTTCTGTTTTTTTTTTTTTTTTTTTTTTTTTGTTCAGTCGCCAATTGCCATCTCAAGAATGTAATGGTTCCTGTTAATTTGCATTCCTGAAGAGGTCAAGAGCAAGTGAAGTCAAGTTCCACAAAAAAAAGTTTTGCGCCAGGTTACGTTACATGACGACAAAATTGGTAAGCATGTGAAGTTGACCGATTCATGCATCTATCACGACTGATTTTTGGACACATTTGAATATTTGTTTAGTAGGTAACACAAGTACATATTTGAAATGTCAACTTACATGAACAGGTTATATGATAACATGTTACTAGGTTAAATTTGTCAATTACCTATCTTTTTACGATGAAAACTGCTTTACAATTGTTTGTCCTACTACATTAGTGTAGTTCACATATAAGTTTGCCCCAACACAATTATACATCAAATCGTAACTACAAATTATATAAAACCAACTTTGCACAAAAATTATCACAAAACAATCGAAAAAAAAAAAACTGCAACGCAGCGGGTACTTCCTACTTGTGGAACATTATAATACTATTATTTGGACATTAAAATATTAATATAGTTGTCCCAGTAATGTTAGCCCAACAAATTGGGCCAGTAAACTTGCGATTGGTAATGCGGTAAGCCCGTTTCCTGTGACTGATATAGCATCTTCTACTATCTTCTCGCCATTTGCCGACCTTTTATTTGGATAAATGAGTAGTATTCTCTCCTCATCTTCCGCAATCCACACACACACACACACACACACACCGACTCAAATCATAGATGCAGAGAAAATCCCCAAATCAAGTTGTGGGATTTTTTTGTATGTTATTCCATCATCAAACTTATTTGTTTAAGTGATTATCTGCTTATTCAGTTACTTTTGTATAGGGCATTTGGAATTGCTTCTGTTTACGATTATAAATCAGCACTTATAAGCTACTTAGATATAACCACAAACTCGACAAACAAAAAAGATGGGTCTACGGCATGTCTTTGGGTTTTCCGGGCAACCTTGCGCCGTCGTCTTCACTCCTACCACCAATAGTAAATCTGATCATATCTTTTTTAAAGTTTTTAATGAGTTGGGGATTAATTATTTGATCATTAAAAATGAATTGGGGTTTAATAGTTTGGCTTTAAATTAATTCCCTTTTGAGCTTTTATATAAAAGATTGAAAGTTTTTTATTTGTGGGGTTTTGATTTTGCATGTGCGGATTTTTTCGAGGTTTGGAGCTGCAACGGTGAATAAGTTTGATGCGGAGGATAAGCTTCACGCGATTGAACCTGTGGTTTTGGGTAACTTTTTACTATTTAGTCTAATATAGTTTCTGTTTACATTATATGCTATAGGATAGTTTCTTTAAGTCTAATATGGAGTACCTTTTAATATGTATTTTAACATGTACAATTAATTGTGCAGGGATAAGGTCGGTTTCAGAAAGGGTTAGAAAGTTTGGATTTCAAGGTGGTGACGCAAAAATTAACCATGTAATCCATAAATGCTGAACGCGGTTAATTTTTGGATTACATAGTAATGTGAAACATGAAATACTGATTATAGTATATGATTTGTTAATTTTTATCTGTGTTTATGTTTCAGCTACAAGATACGGGATGTTGCACAAACGCTGCAACGTTGGGAGCAACTCATCTAAAAGGAACGGACCATACTAGGTTTGCATCTTCGTTAGTGTACTTTTTCTATATGGGCTTCCTGCCATTTCTTTCTTTAAGTGGGCTTCACTTTTTTCAAATTTGTTATTTACAGATTACTGTGGCTACTTGCTAACAACACGACAACAAAACCAACCCGTTGGACTCTAAGGTTAGGTCAAGGTCAATATGCTGGTGCACCGTTTATGTGCAAAGATGTGACACTTACTTTATTGTCTGCTTTGAGGTTGCTGCAGTGAATTATAGAGATTTGAGTTCCACTTCCCATCAAAGCACACAAACCACTGGCAGCTTAACATCAGCTTCGACGACTTTAGGCATCGGCAGTTTCCCCACTCTCAATATATTAGGGCGTGCAATTGTGTGATGAGTGTCAATTTCAAATTATAGCCACTCACAAGAATGCGTACACTGCTTGCAAAAAGAGGTTCTACGAAATGCGTGCAGGTTGGTTCAAATATTAAGAGACTGCAATTGTACAATTTTTGCTCAACATCAATTACCGGTCTCTTAACGATTTTATTCTATTATTATTATAGGCTCATACGGTTCACAATGATGGAATTCACGAACAGATGAAGGACCATCAAACGTGCCAGCACCTGCACGACAGCGTTAGTCACACCCCTTTCTGTTTTTATGAATCCAACATATGTGCTTTAAGATTGTTTAATTTGGCTAGCAAGATTGTTAGTTGATCCGTGGTGAAATGTATATAAATAATATCAGACGGATACGTGTGAATAAAGACAAATTAACCCTTTAGAAAAAAGGCTAACTTGCAAAAACTCACGTTTGTGATATGTGTGATACCAGGTAAGTGATTGCCCGGGTCGTGTCCCAATGAGGTGTGAATGGGCAATCGTTTGAGGTTTGGATTAGAGTGACTGATGATTGGGATATGGAATTTTGCTTTTTATTTTAATTCTAATTTAACAAATGAGAAACAAATTCTCACAAGAAAATTAAGATTAACAAATTATATTAAAAACGCGAATCAGGAAATCTAAAAAGGGCTAAAAACTGAAATATTAGGAAATCTAATCTTACAAGTGCAAAATTATTTTTCTTAAATCCTAAATAATAAAAGAAAATCTTAGAAAAAAGATTTATATTTTTCTGACTTTTATATTTTTTATTATGATTTAAAAACTAAAAGAAACTATTTAAATGATTTAAAAATAGGAAATGACTTGGGAAAAATCTGAAAAATTCAAGGTAAATCTAAAATATTATTCTTAATCTAGGAAAAATAAAATCAAAATTTATCTAAAGACTAATAAGCAAATGGGATAATAAGCAGTTGGGAAATAAGCACTAAAATAAGCACTTAAGCACCAAAAATTACCAAAAGCTCAAAATTATGTTAACACACTACTAGAAGCTTAAAACAACTGAATAAGCACAAATAAGCACAAGGGATAAGCAAATAAGCACTTGGGCAGTTCACTAGTTTAGGGCAGAAACAATGCCTAACACCCCTACTTGCAGATCAGAATAAGCACTCAATTAAGCTAATTCAGGGAAAACAAAGACCATATTCTAAAAGCTTATACTATAGGCTACTTATAAACCAAAAAATGCCCAAATTTGAATGTCAATTGCTTATCTAAATAAGCACTAGATCAGATGGGATTTAAAGACTAAAAACTGATGCAGTTCAGGTCAGTTCTGATGGCTTATTGCAGACTTGATTCAAGCTATTAAATAAGCTAAGAAATGGAATCCCAGAATATATACTCAAAGCCTGTTGTGTAAACTATTTGTAACCCAAAAATCAAGGTCTCAGCTTAACTGGATAAGCCAATAATAAGCTGAGATTAGCAGCTACAAGGCTCAGATCTGCTCAGTATATACTGATGCAGTATAGGGAATGATTTTGATCTTAACTCTGTCAATTCTACATGAAACCTAACCAACTCTTTGGACCTTGCTTTAACAACTATATTACACCTATATTTGCCAAAAGTTGGGCTTAAATAAGCTCAGCTTATTAAAAAGCTTATTGAGGCAGTTTTGCTTCTAATTTTCAACTTATGAACTTAGAACCTCAAAACAACTCAAAACATCTTAACACCTATCAGCAACTACTTGATTACTCTTAATTAGGCTCAATCTAAACTAGACAAATGGAGAAAGAACTGTAATGATGGGTTTTTACCCGTTTGACCCAAAAAAGCCAAACACCCCTTAAAATTCACTGATTGGATTTTAACACTGAATACCACTAAATTAACCAAGGATTCTGACTTATTGATGTTTCACTAACTTGGTTTAACTATATAGAGAAACTTTTTAACAGAAAATAAGCACTACAATAAGTTGTATCTTATTTTGACTATTATGGCCTTTTTCAAGGTTTTTAAGCTAAATAAAGACAAGGGCTATTTTAAACTGATAATTAACAACTAAAAAGCAATATTAAACTAAGATAAGCAAATAAAATCAGGAAATAAGCAGGAAATAAGCAAATGGACAGTAGAACATGAAAATTGGAAATTGCTTACGACTGTTGGAGACTATGAAACTAAAGAACTATGAACAGAACACAACTAGCTTGTCAATGACAAGCTAGAAAACCCAATTCAGCTTTTCTTGATAGCTTATCTCACCAGAACTGCTTATTTGGTCTTTCTTTGACTTTTGTTGACTTTCTTCATTTTTTTGAATTTAGAACAGCTGTGACCAATATAAGCTTACAAAAAGCTATAATAAGCTTGTATAAGCTTATAGTAAGGGTAAGGAGGCTTTGTGGTGATTCTTAACAACTGAATAGCTTAATACAATTTAACAGTCACACTAGAAACTTGGAAACATGGAACTTTCATTAATTTGGAAAATTAGTACAATGATAACATTAAACAAACTGAAAATAACTTGGAATTTTAACTGAAGATTGAAATTTATAAAACTTAAACAATAAAGATACAATACGATTAAGATAAATTAACTACTTGCCTCAATAGGCTTACAAAGAGTTCTATTTATACTAAACTAAAGTGGGATAAGCTTCTTATCTTCTTCTGATCATCCTTTGACCTTTGGATTAGTGTGAAATCATCTCAGCCATTGAAACCGATTTTTGGCGCCAAAATTGAGATAGTGGAAAAATCCACTATCTCTGATAACTTGAAATGGGGAAGAAGCAATAAATGCCCCTTGGCTTGTTAGGTGGAGTGGGATAGGAGAAAGGGTGAGGTGATGGGTGGTATTGCAGGGATAAGGTGGGCGATGGTGGTATGGTTTTGTAACACCCCAACCCAGCAAGGGTAGAAGTATCACATCAATGGCTTCATATCAGATCAAACAAAGCATACATTCAATAGTAATACAAGGATTCTCAAAGGTTACAAATGAGATACTGAATACACAAGGATACAAAGGAAACAAAAGCTAAATACTAAGTCTGCAAATGCAATCCTTCTAATGACTTCTACTTCAGAATAACTATCAAGGTCTTCTAAGTCCAACAGTCTCTTCACTCATACCCAGCTTCCAACTAAAACCTGCCGCACACGAAAAGAAACGTGCGGCTGAGCTTAAAAAGCCCAGTGAACAGATATATAATAAACGGAAACGAAAGCAAACGGAAATGAACAGATATAGCATAATGAATAAGATATAAGTAAAGGTATAAAGAGTTAAAGGTTTAGGACAGTAATCCACCACGAGCCCAGAAACAGAAATATCATACCATGTAACCATATCAGAAATCCAGAGGGGATGCCTCTCAAGTAACCAGATAATATGAGGGGTGACCTCATGTACCCAACAGAAATATATGGAGTAGCTAGCTCCCAGAAGTGTGAAAGACGTGGATTGCACCCACCATCAGTCACCAGAAATCAGATATATCAAATCATGTTAAATCCACTAAACAGAACAAATCTAGGATGCATCCATACGCCCCCCAGAACAAATCATATTGGCCATAACAGATATAATATAAAGCGCGCATAACAGAATCAGAATGGGGACGGTGTGTAACATCACTCAAACACACTAGAGTCATGCCAGTGGTGCATCACAGACACGGCCATGTTACCTTCATGGCTAGGGAACATATTTTGGCTCGGGTATCAAACTGGGAGTCAAAGGTCAAGGTCAAAGGTTCATATCATAATCAGTGTGTCATATCAGAAGGTTCAATATCAGAAGGTCAATATCAGGAGGTCAATATCAGAAGGTCAATATCGGAAGGTCAATAGTCCAAGTTCCATAGCAACAGTTCATTTAAAAAGGTTTCTAATTAAGAGTTCATTTAAAACAATCTTTTAATAACGGTTTTCATAAAAATAATCCTTCAGAGTAGTTTTCATAAAATGATATTCCAAAACGGTTTTTCATAAAGATAGTCTTTTAAAATAGTTTTCATCAAAGTTAGTAAAATCCCAATTAAAAGAGTATTGTATCATATTTGCAAACATCATTTTAAAATAGCTTTTCCCCAAATCATTTCCAGGTCAGAATTAAAAAGGGTTTCACAGTTTAGGTTCATATCATAGGTCACAACGAAGCGAATCATAGCAAAGGTATCAAATCAGAGACTAAACAGATCAGAACAGAGATCATAGGAAACCTTACAGAGAAGGTCAGAATATATGTACCTTAATCGCCAACGAAACACAACATAAGGATAAGAAATCACTCCTCCTTCACCTGATCTACAAATATGCATAAGTTGTCTTATGAGTTTCATATGATAGTAGGTTTCATTTTAGTTCTCATTCCATCTTAGGTAACTTAAAGTTATAACATTTCCATATGCCAATTCAAGTATTATAGATGATCATATTCATAGTTCAAGGTTCATAATGTCTTGTACAAAGTTTTAGGGTTCATATAGTAGTTTTCATAATTTAGGGTTCAAAGTGTTATTATGATAAGATTAGGGTATAATATGTAAATATCATCAAGTTACAGATTTTACAAGTTATGACCTTTGGTTTTAGCAAAATATCCATTTACACTCTTTAGGTTATAAAATAAACACATAACACCCTTTCTAAATGTCTTAACAGCTTTATCAGGTTTTAGGCATGATCTAGACCGATTTCAAATAATTCATAAATCATAGTAGAACTTCGAGATAAAATCTACAAAAATTCACAGAGATACGTCAATGTCACTAGTATTTTACCTAATTTTTCCAGATTTTATTAGCTAGTTTAAGTATAAAAGAAAAATCCATTTTTACAACATGTTCTAAAATCGTATCTGATGGAATACCCGAAACGTTTTCACCTGTTTACCCCTTCAGAAAAATTCAAAAAAATCTATAAAAATTCAAGTTACTAATAGACATCCCAAATGTTACTAAGTTCAAAGGGATATTTCTAATTCGACGCGGTTTGGAAATTAAAATTCAAAAACCCAGACTGATTTTCCAGACTCACAAATCCGATCAGACATATAATTTTCCAAAAATCAAAAGGTAGCCTTACAGGCCTCCAAAAATTACAAACTAAATTTCCCCAGGTAGCTATTTCATTGAACTTAGTTCTAGACTCGAAAACCACCCAAAAACATGTTCACATCATTTATCTACAGCCGATTAAAGTTGAACAAAAATCCAGATCAGTAGCAGTTCTCACAGATTCATGTATAACTTAGGGTTTTATCCTTCCAATTCTTTAATTCTTAACACATATGGATTATGGATGAGCTATAATATGTTTTAATTCGATTACTTCAGGTCTTACATAATTAAATCGGTTAAATACATCATATACATCTATGGGTTCGATTTACACACATAAGTTTTTAGGTTTTCTTTTCATGATTTTATGTGACATAACATGTGACTTTACTTCTATTTAGGATACCAAAAACATGAATGAGGATTGAACAAGGTATGTAATGCAATACCCTTGAAGATCACACAAAGAACACGGATAACACAAGATCAACAACACCACACAACTGATCCTTCTCCCTTTTCTTTTGATCATAGATTAGAATGACACGAGGATAAGATCAAGCCTCCCTTGGGTCTTGTTTGGATCGAATGGCAGCAGGAAGAAAAGAGCAGCAGAAATTTTGTTGTGTAGGGTTTTCTTTGGTAGAATTGTTCGGTATTTTTTTTTTAAAGAATGGGAACCGTGGGTTTCAATGATGTGGGCTACAAGGTATGGATCAATGATTATGGGCTTATATAATCTTAGTTATCTCTTCTTGTTCCAATTCTTTGGGCCGAAAATTTGGAAGGTCTAGGTACTCAAAACATAAAAAGAAAACGCCTAGCTTATTTGATGTAAGGCTTTATTTATTTGATACCTTTATTTACATAAGGTATAGTTTACATTATCTTAATTTGCTTGTAACTTAGGTTATGATCAAATGAGGTTACTTACATATTTTCATAAGTTCTTAAAAGTTCAAATTCAGAGGGCATTTTTGTCTTATCATGTTATGTTAAATTTTTGGGTTTTACAGGTTTTGGCGGGGTGGATGGTATAGAAGAAAGGTTTGACCGAAGTCAAACCTTTTGGGTTAACTAAGGGATCGGGTTTGGGTAATTGGGTGGATTGGGTTTATTATTTTTGATTGGGCTTGGGTAAGTGTATGGTGTGGGCTGGGTTGGATTTAATTTAGGGTTGGGTTGGATTTAATTTAGCAGCTGGGTTTTGTGAATTAGGATTTAGAATTAGATTAGGTTTATCTTTAAGGGACCATTGTTGTAAATTCTGAAAATCCAAGGACTTAAGCTGCCAAAAATCAAAACTATTTCCAGGGACCACTTGTGTCATTTTGGTATTTTGGGGGTTGTCTTTGACTTTCGTCTTCACTTGATCAAATGTACAATTGTTGTCGAGTCGATCCAAAAATATTCGTTTTCGCTCCGTTTTCAATCCTTCAGTACCTGAAACACATAAAACACAAACCAAGGATATCTGCAGTATAATTTAGGTGTTTTAGGTCATTTTAGAGTCTATTATGGGTATAAAATGATGAGTATTTACACACTCATCAATCCCCCACACTAAGCTATTGCTAGTCCCTAGCAATCCGATCATATGAAGTAATGAAAGGATCAAAAGAATACCAAGCATACCCCGTTTTGATTTTTTATACAATGCACGAAATTTAAACTTAGAACAAAATATATAACACGCTTGATTTCCAAAAATGGTATCACGGAAGAGGATTCACACAAACTGGGTGTCTCCAGGGAATTGTAATCGTCATCCTCTTTTTCTACTCCCAACTAAGCTTAAACTCAATGTGCAAATGCTTTTGTGAAATGCTAACACTACTTATATCAATAATCTATGTAAGCCGAAACTTAACTTTTCACTCCCACATTTATCAAGTTTAGGTGACTGTGCTTATATTCAAAAATTTGATAACAAAAATCGACGTTTTTATAAAACTTTGACTAATACTAGTTGAAAGATAGATTTAAAATTCACAACAAGCAAGCTTCAAAATTCATTGCATTTTGCAATATCATTCCATTTTATTTCCTTTTTATTTTTTCATTTTTTTTTCATCATTCATTTTTTTTTTTTTTTTTTAAACTTGATACTTAACTTTATGCAATATAAACTAACGGAGTTTCACGGGAACCAAGACCTTAAACCTTCCTGGAATAAAGGATCCAAGGGCCGTTACAACGGAGAGTTCCAAGACCTTAACGCCTTTCAGAATTAAGGGTCCAAGGGCCGGTGTAAGAGGGTAGCCAAGACCTAAACGCCTTCCGGAAATAAGGATCCAAGGGCCGATCTTGAACCTTAGCTTTTTAGCACATACATTTATTACTTAACTTTTACATTATTATGACATATGCTTGTTCTGAAGTTTAAATAAAGCTTTGAACTAGTATTTTTCAAAATCGTAAAGAAAAATGATTTTGTGTGTTCAAATGTTTGAAAAATAAGCACTAATTAAGTCAGATTAGTTATCTCCTGGGAGGAAAAGCCATAGATTACTTATATAAGCTCTAAAGAAAACCAACTATTCTACACTTAGCAATTTCATTTGCACATATTGTAAAACCTTAGTCTAATAGTTAAGGAAGCAGCCAGATCAATACTCTGGCAGAGTCAGGATTCCCCTTGTTCTAACCTAATCAAGACTAAATACTTCTTCTTCTTTTTTTATTGTAATTTCTTATTTAAAAACGAAAAAAATTTAAAATTTTGGCCAAAACGGGGGTACTAGGGCACTAGAAGGTACATATGTGACAAAATTCGAGAGAATTCCCCCTCCCCATACTTAGAATTGAATATTTCCCTCAATATTCAAAGTACCAGCTGTTGGGAATTAAATATTCAAGAAGGTTAATATCGGGTTCTAATCAAAGAAATACTCTAAGTGTGATTCTGCTGCTAGTGCATTATGGTTCCTGCTGTTAATGTTGTTCCTGCTGCTAGAACATTTCATCCTGCTGCTAGTGATAAATGATTCTGCTGCTAGGCTTAGCATTCTGCTGCTGTTGATCCTGCTGCTAATGATACTTGTTCCTGCTACTAGCGATAACTCATTGCTGCCGATAGTGAACATTCTGCTGCTGAGTGGATAAGATCGAAAAGATATTTATTGTATTTTGGTCAACAATATACGGTAGATAATATCTTACCCCATGTGCTTAGTTAACAAGTTGTATACATAGATACATGTTGTATCTTATGTACTGACACTCAAAAGGATAAGTTAACAAAGTAAGTCGGCTAAGACTTTAAGCAATATGTAAAGATCTCTTGGACTATAAAAGAGATCTTAGTCGTGATATTAGTGTAGTAGTTGTTAAGTTAGTTCATGCATATGTTATTGTAAGAACATATAACTGTTAGATAAGAACAAACACAAAAAACATCACAAGTTAGAAAAACTTAAGATTCAAGGTTGTAACCCTAGTGATATTTCAAAGATCACTCGTATTATTATCTTTAATAATATTGAATCGTTTGGTGATAATCTTTATGTGTTCAATGCTAACTAACAAACATAACAATTCCATTTCCATAACATACACAACCTTCTAAGTTTGGTTGAGTGAATTCCGCGCACTTAATCATTTTAACACAACATATCATACACACAAAGTCACAAGGTTTAACCACCTTAATCGTGTGTCCAGGATCCTAGCAAGTGGTATCAGAGCTCAGGTTGATATTGTTGTTTTTAGAAGAAACAAGAAATGGATGTACAAGATGTTCAAACCAATGTTGCTGCAAAGTTGCCCATGATCAAACCCAATGAGTTTGAGTTATGGAGGATGAGAGTTGAGCAATATTTTATGGTTCAAGATTATGCTCTTTGGGACATAATTCAGTATGGTGATTCCTTCACTTTAGGCTATTCAGATGTTCTTGTTGAAGGGAAAACAGTTAGAAAAAGAAATACTGGACCAGTTTCCAATGATGAAAAGATACAGAAGAGAAATGATCAGAAAGCAAGAAACTTGTTGCTTATGACCATTCCTGGTGAGCAGATGCTATCTTTTAGCAAATATCTTGATGCAAAAACTCTTTTTGAAGAGATTTATGCATGGTTTGGTGGTAATGAAACTACCAAAAAGACACAGAAGACATTACTAAAGCAACAATTTGAAAACTTTACTGCTTTTAGTAATGAGCCTCTTGATAAGCTATTTCCAAGACTACACAAGCTTGTAAGTCAGTTAGCTGTGTTGGGTGTTGAGACAGAGAAGGAAGATCTCAACATGAAGTTCTTGAAAAGTCTACCTAATGATTTCCATACTCATGTTATTGTCTGGATGAACAAACCAGAAATTGAAACAATGAAACTTAATGATTTGTTCAATAACTTTAAAATTGTTGAACAAAGTCTGAAGAGGGGTGGAAATTATGGTACTAGTTCTAGGAATGCTGCACTCTTATCAGTTCCTAGTGTTAGTCATACAGAAGAGGTAGATGAAGCTGAAGGTGTTTCTAATGTTACTTATGGTGGTTCTTCTACTAGTTTACAAAAGGATATTGCTGGACTTGGAGATCCAACATTTTATGCCTTTATAACCAGTCAATCTAGTGGTTCTCCTCTAAATCATGAAGACCTTGAGCAGGTAGATGGTGATGATTTGGAAGAGATGGATATTAAGTGGCAAGTTGCTTTACTTAGCATGAGGGCTAAGAAGTTTTGGCAAAAAACTGGAAAGCAAATTACCATAAATGGTAATGATACTGCTGGGTTCGATAAGAAGAAAGTGGAATGTTTTAACTGTCATAGGTTGGGACACTTTGCTAAAGAATGTAGAAGCCCAAGTAAGCAGGATAATAGGAACACTTGGTATAATCAAGAGAGGAATAAGGAAGTACTGGTGGAAGAGCCAAAGGCTATGCTGGCTATTGATGGTATTGGATATGATTGGAGCTCCATGGCTACTGAAGAGGATGCACCACCAAATGCTGCTCTTGTTGTCAATGATTTTGCTCTAATGGCTTCTTCTGATTCAGAGGTAGATACCATTCCTACTTGTACTAATTCATGTCCTAATCTTAAAAATTATGAAGACATTAAAAAGAGATTTGATGCTTTTAGAGAAGAGTTAATTGATGCCCTTCATAATTTAGCTAATCATAAGAGGTGTGTAGGAGTTTTAGAAAAACAAATCCAACATTTTAAAAAGAATGAATCTACGTTTACTGATGACTTAAATGCTTTAAAAAGAGGAATAGCATTTAGAGATGAATTACTTAATGATCAAAGTAGACAGTTATCTCAAGCCAAAAATGAAAAAGAAAATGCTAAGGTAACTATAGATACTCTAGCACATGCCTCCGAAGGAATGAATAAGATTTGGGAAGCTCAGGTAATTGATAAAGCTAATTCAGGTGTAGGTTACAAAACTGTCCCTCCACCATATAGAGGTGTTCCTTCACCTCCAGGTGTTGACCTAGCACATACAGGTTTAGCTGAGTTTCAAGAACCAATCATGGAATATGGTTCTAAGGCTAGTAAGAGCCTTAAGGTAGCAAAGATAAGTAAAAGTTTAGATAAAACTTTACTTTATCAGGACAAGGTGTCCTTTGCTAAGAAAGGAGAAACTATAGTTGTTGAAGATTGTACAACTGATAGTGATGATGATGAAGAAGAACAGGTTATGTCTAAACCTGAAGTGGTTAAGAAAGTAGGAACAAGTGTTCCTAAGATAGTCAAACACAATACTGATAGGCCTAAATCAAACATTAAGCATGTTAGGCAACCAGTTAGATATTGTGAACAATACAGAACCACCAACAAGCCCAGAGGTAACCAAAGGAATTGGAACAACCTCAAGTCTAACCAATTAGGTGATGACTTTGCGTTTTATAACAAAGCTTGTTACACATGTGGTAGTTTTGACCATCTTGCAGCTTTCTGCAACCAATGGGTATCTGGGTATGAAAACCATAGAGTGCACCACAAAAGGCAAACACCTAAATCTCACTTTCACTCTAGTTTTAAGAAGACAAACCCCAGAGTAGCCAAAAACAAGTTTGGCTCAATCTCAGATCCTGCTGCTAGACTAATGGATCCTGCTGCTAGACTAATGGATCCTGCTGCTAAACAAGTTCATTCTGCTGCTCGACCATTAATGACTATTAACCCAAAATCAACAGCTAAGGGTGCAAAAACATTTTTCAAACATGCACCAACAACTGTTCTAAGGCCCATTCAAACAAAAGCAGTGGTCCAAAAACAAGTTTGGAAACCAAAGGGTAGAACTACAAAGTTAGCAGATTCTGCTGCTAAGCGTGTGGTTCATTCTTCTGCTAAGGGAAATAGGGCAAATGCTGTTAAGGCCTCAGCATGTTGGATTTTTAAATCCAATGTTGCATCAACTGTCCTTAAAAGGTTGAATTATATTGATGCAAGAGGCAGATCCAAGTCAGTAATGGCTTGGATCCCCAAAAGAAACTAACACTCTTATTTGTGTGCAGGAACATTCAAGTGATCAACAAGAAGATCAAGGATACTCAGATAGTGGATGTTCAAGGCACATGACAGGCAACATGTCTTATCTCTCAGATTTTGAAGCTTTCAATGGAGGATATGTTACCTTTGGAGGGGGTGTTCGTGGCAAAATTTCTGGTAAAGGTACAATCAAAACCGGAAATTTAGATTTTGAAGATGTGTACTATGTAAAAGAGCTAAATTATAATCTTTTTAGTGTCTCACAAATGTGTGACAAAAAGAATAATGTTCTTTTCTGTGAGACTGAATGTCTTGTACTTTCTCCTAATTTTAAGATGCCTGATGAAAGTCAAGTACTTCTTAGAATTCCTAGAAAGGGCAATATGTACAGTGTAGACATGAAGAACATTATTCCTAAAAAGAATTTAACTTGTCTTGTTGCAAAGGCCACATTGGATGAATCAATGAAATGGCATAGAAGGCTTGGTCATATTAACTTCAAAACCATAAATAAAATTGTTAAGAATGGTTTGGTAAGAGGTTTACCTCACAAAAGATTTGAAAATGATCAAACATGCATTGCTTGTCTAAAAGGCAAACAACATAAAGCAACTTGTAAGCCCAAGATTTTTAACTCTATCAATCAGTCTTTGTTTATGCTTCATATGGACTTATTTGGACCTGTTTCAGTTATGAGCATAATGCATAAGAGATATTGTCTAGTTATTACTGATGACTATAGTAGATTTACATGGGTTTTCTTTTTAGCCACTAAGGATGAGACATCAAGCATCCTTAAGGACTTCATTACACAGATAGAAAACCAAGTAAGCAAGAAAGTGAAAGTCATTAGATGTGATAATGGGACAAAATTTAAGAATAGAGTTATGGATGACTTCTGCAAAGAAAAAGGTATTAAGAGAGAATTTAGTGTTGCTAGAACACTACAACAGAATGGTGTAGCTGAAAGAAAGAATAGAACACTAATTGAAGCTGCTAGAACAATGTTAGCTGATTCTAAGCTACCAATAAATTTTTGGGCAGAGGCAGTCAACACTGCTTGTTATGTTCAAAATAGAGTTTTAGTTGTGCAGCCTCACAATAAGACATCATATGAACTTTTTAATGGTAGAACTCCTGCAATAGGATTTCTTAGACCTTTTGGATGTCATGTGACAATTCTCAATACCTTAGACCAGTTAGAAAAATTCAATGGTAAGGCAGATGAAGGTTTCTTTGTTGGTTATTCTCTTAATAGCAAAGCATTTAGAGTTTACAACACAAGAAAAGAAATAGTAGAAGAAAATCTACATGTGGAGTTTTTAGAAAACAAATCCAATGTAGAAGGTCAAGGACCAAAATGGCTATTTGATCTAGAGTATCTAACAAATTCAATGAATTATGTGCCTTTTGTTGCAGAAACTAATGATTTTGCAGGTTCTAATACAACAAATGAGGCAGAGTTAGAGAAAGATCAAAATGATGTGATAATGCCAATATGGTCAAGTTCAATTGTGGAATCAACTTCGACAACTGATGAATCTTCTTCTAGCAAAGCTAAAGAAGGTGTTGAAGATGAAAGTAAAGAATATGGAACTCAGGAACAACAAAATGTTTCTGCTGATGATTCTGCTGCTAAGCTTACTGATTTTGCTGTTCGGCCAACTGATTCTGCTGCTGGCCCTTCAGAAACAAAAGAAGCAGAATTCTCAGATAATGAGGTGGATTTCAACAATCTTCCATCAAATTATCAAGTTCCTACTACACCACAAACAAGAATTCACAAAGTTCACTCCCTGGAACATGTGATTGGAGATATACAGTCAGGTGTGAAGACAAGACAACAATTGATGTCTTCAGACCAACAAGGGCTTCTTGATGCCCTTTATGCTTCAAAACAGCATGAGCTTTCAAACTCTTGCTTATTTGTATGTTTTCTCTCACAAGCTGAACCAAAGACAATTCTGAAAGCCCTAGATGATTCAAGCTGGTTAGAGGCTATGCAAGAAGAGCTTCTTCAGTTCAAGATTCAAAAGGTTTGGGTGCTAGTTGATTTACCTACAGGTGTGAAGGTAATTGGCACTAGAGGGGTTTTTTTAAGAACAAAAGGGATGAAAGAGGAATAGTGATCAAGAATAAGGCTAGATTAGTAGCCCAAGGGTACACACAAGAAGAAGGGATAGACTATGATGAGGTTTATGCCCCAGTAGCAAGGATTGAGGCAATTAGGCTTTTCTTAGCTTATGCTTCATTTTTAGGCTTCACAGTCTACCAAATGGATGTCAAGAGTGCATTTTTATATGGTAAAATTGAAGAAGAGGTGTATGTTTCACAACCTCCAGGCTTCATTGACCCATTACATCCAAACAAAGTGTACAGAGTAGTGAAAGCTCTATATGGCCTTCATCAGGCACCAAGAGCTTGGTATGCAACACTAGCTTCCTATTTATTAGAAAATGGATTTCAAAGAGGAAAGATTGATCAGACACTGTTCATCAAACAGCACAAGAAGGATCTTCTGTTAGTGCAGGTGTATGTGGATGACATTATCTTTAGATCTACTAGGAAAGAGATGTGTTTAGAGTTTGAGAAACTTATGAAAGATAAGTTTCAGATGAGTTCCATGGGGGAACTTACATTCTTTTTGGGTTTGCAAGTTAAGCAATCATCTGAAGGCATATTTATTAGTCAAGACAAATATGTTGCAGAGATACTTAGAAAATTTCAATTTGCTGATTCAAAAATAGCAAGCACACCAATGGACGCTGAGAAGCACCTTCTGAAAGATGAAGATGGAGAGAGTGTAGATGTACACACTTACAGATTTATGATAGGCTCTTTGATGTACCTTACATCATCTAGACCTGATATCATGTTCCCTGTTTGTGTTTGTGCACGATTTCAAGTTACTCCAAAGGTTTCTCATTTAACTGCAGTCAAGAGAATTTTTAGATATCTCAAAGGTCAACCAAAGTTGGGCATATGGTATTCTAGAGAATCTCCTTTTGACTTGGTAGCATACTCGGATAGTGATTATGCTGGTGCTAGCTTGGACAGAAAGTCAACAACTGGAGGATGTCAATTCCTTGGGTGTAGACTTGTCTCATGGCAGTGTAAGAAGCAAACAAGTGTGGCAAATTCAACAACTGAAGCTGAATATATAGCTGCTGCAAGTTGCTCTAGTCAAGTTCTATGGCTTCAAAACCAACTTCTTGATTATGGGTACAATTTCTTAAACACTGTTATTCATATTGATAATAGTAGTACAATTTGTATTATTAAAAATCCAGTGCAACATTCTAAAACAAAACACATTGAAATTAGACATCACTTTATAAGAGACTGCAATGAGAAAAAGTTAATTCAAGTTCTTAAAATTGCTTCAGAACATAATTTTGCAGATCTGCTAACAAAAGCTTTTGATGTTTCAAGGTTTCAGTACTTGGTAGCAAGTATTGGAATGCTTAATCTTTAAATTTTCAATATGATGTGTTTTTGTAAATAAATTTTTGTTGTTACTACTGATTTATATGATACTGATGTTATTACAAAAGTTTGTGCTTCTTGTACAAATCTTAAATTGTGTTATACATACAGTTGGTCTTATGCTTATTCTAATGTAAGACAAGTACTTTGTACATTGTTCTTTTGGTTTTAGACTAAGAATTTCAGGTATGAATATGTGAACACAAAGGATGTTTCAAGTGAAATGGAAACAGCAGAATTGGGATATTAGTTGCTGACCATATTAGGTTTATGATGGACTGAGTTTGGGACTTTAAAGCTCCTTAAAACTACTTTCTTGAAATCTAGTTATGATATTTCACATTGAATTGATGACTTAGTTGATCAGATAGTAACTGATGCAACTCACTTTCTATCATTTTATACTTTTAAGTATAATGTGCAAGTCTGAGGACATCTGATAGAAAGAACAGCTAGTAAAAGTGAATCTAACACTTGTGTTAGAGGCAACAATTACTATGAGCTGGAAACCCTGTCAAGAAAGCCTTTTGAATAGGTTTATCTTCACACAGGCAGTTATTTATAACTGAAAAACATTGGTTCTCACACAACCAGAGGTTGCTTTAAACCGAAATGTTGATTAAGTGTCTGTTATACACTTGATCCCTTCAAAATGGTTGAAAGTAGTATGATTTTTCAATTCTAAAATTCATGAACATACTGCTAAGTCAAAAAGGTTTCTTAAAAGGATTTTCAAGAGATTCACAAAAACCATCCATTGATGGATCATGAATCAAAATGTCCACTGATTCACCTCTCATAGGAGTTAACACACCTAGAAGTGATGAGGACAGTAACTTAAACTCTTAAGGAATTGATGGCTTCATGTACAATATTGTCTGACAACAAGTTCACATTGATAGATCAGTCAAAAGTACATAGTGAGATCTTCCAAACAAGGGGAGGAAACAAAAGTTATTTGCTTCAAGGGAGGTAACAATCTCAGGGGAGGAAATAATAGCCCAGAAAAGGAAGATAATCCAATAAAAGGAAGGAGAAGACAAGAGCATACAAGATGATGAGGAGGTTGAAAATGACAAGAATAGAGCTTATTCTGGAGTACCAGCTGTTGAATATTGAATATTGGACTATAAAAGAGATCTTAGTCGTGATATTAGTGTAGTAGTTGTTAAGTTAGTTCATACATATGTTATTGTAAGAACATATAACTGTTAGATAAGAACAAACACAAAAAACATCACAAGTTAGAAAAACTTAAGATTCAAGGTTGTAACCCTAATGATATTTCAAAGATCACTCGTATTATTATCTTTAATAATATTGAATCGTTTGGTGATAATCTTTATGTGTTCATTGCTAGAATTAAATATTGCCCTCAATATTCAAAGTACCAGCTGTTGGGAATTAAATATTCAAGAAGGTTAATATCGGGTTCTAATCAAAGAAATACTCTAAGTGTGATTCTGCTGCTAGTGCATTATGGTTCCTGCTGTTAATGTTGTTCCTGCTGCTAGAACATTTCATCCTGCTGCTAGTGATAAATGATTCTGCTGCTAGGCTTAGCATTCTGCTGCTGTTGATCCTGCTGCTAATGATACTTGTTCCTGCTACTAGTGATAACTCATTGCTGCCGATAGTGAACATTCTGCTGCTGAGTGGATAAGATCGAAAAGATATTTATTGTATTTTGGTCAACAATATACGGTAGATAATATCTTACCCTATGTGCTTAGTTAACAAGTTGTATACATAGATACATGTTGTATCTTATGTACTGACACTTAAAAGGATAAGTTAACAAAGTAAGTCGGCTAAGACTTTAAGCAATATGTAAAGATCTCTTGGACTATAAAAGAGATCTTAGTCGTGATATTAGTGTAGTAGTTGTTAAGTTAGTTCATGCATATGTTATTGTAAGAACATATAACTGTTAGATAAGAACAAACACAAAAAACATCACAAGTTAGAAAAACTTAAGATTCAAGGTTGTAACCCTAGTGATATTTCAAAGATCACTCGTATTATTATCTTTAATAATATTGAATCATTTGGTGATAATCTTTATGTGTTCATTGCTAACTAACAAACATAACAATTCCATTTCCATAACATACACAACCTTCTAAGTTTGGTTGAGTGAATTCCGCGCACTTAATCATTTTAACACAACATATCATACACACAAAGTCACAAGGTTTAACCACCTTAATCGTGTGTCCAGGATCCTAGCACCAGCTATTATGCCGACACTTAGAACGTAAAAAGGTAATACTAATAGGCAAGTGTGTGAAAGAAATCTCTATTTTCACAAAAAGGATTAAAAAGATATCCCTAGATAATCGTTAGCAAAAGGATAGGATATTGGGCGGCTGGATTGAAAACAGGCGCGACAATCATCACAATCCAAGGGAAACCTGAAAATCAGAGCAAACAACACAAAATAGCACAGCACAGTGAGATTCCCCCACACTTAGTGTAAAACCAGAAAATAGAAAGAAGTCAAAAACATGGGTGTTTACCCATGTGGTGCTAATGTTTTTGTTAACCGAGTCACTAGCTTGACTCGACCCCGAATTCATTGGTTCATGGGGAAGCAAGTGGAAGAAACAATCTCCATCAGACTTTCATTCAAGATGTTTGGATCAACATTGAATTTCTTGAAAGTTCCACTCCGATGAGATACATCCGGCTCAAAAGAATGATAAATTGAGATGCCGGGGTCAAAAACTTTGTCCTCATTTCCGTAAGGAAATGAGAGTAAAGTTTCAGTCAGATTTAACTCCATGCAAAATAGGAGTTCACCATTAAGATATGACAGAGGGGGATCACTTTTCTCCAGAATTAAAAGTTCCTCAAACGAGGTTTGTAACTTTAAATTCTTATCGGGAGTCAATTTCATCATTGAATGATTTTTACCACCATCGAGTATGCCTGGATTAAACACTTTGTCTTCATAAGAAAACTCAACAGGATACTCGATGGAAGATTCCTCAGAGAAAAGAAAATCATCCTCTGGGGATGAAGGAGAGAAGTTATTTAGCTCAGTCACGGTTTTCTTCTTTGGGTTTTCATCTCCAAGGGATTTCTCATCAGAAGGTTTGCCATATAAAAGTTCTTCCCATTCATTATTATCAGCTCCAAAGTCGAAAAGATCGTCATCACTTTGTGAATCACTATACTCGGTATAAGGGTAGGAATCGAGTGATGGATCACGATATAAAAGATATTCAATTTCTCTCAGATCTGATTCGAAATCAAAGTCATCATCTTCATTCCCCGGTGGGATTGGATCGATGTGAGCGAGTTCATCGGCGAACTCCTCAAGAAGATAATCACTTTTAGACATTTTAATTTCCTTCGGAGGGAGAGAAGGTGGATCATCATTAAGCAACTTTTCAATTAGAAGAATGTCTCCCTCCGGGTCAAACACACCATCATCCATTCCAGATGGAATTGAATCACAAGATAAACAAGCCTCAATCTCTTCCAAGATGTAGTCACCTCCCTCAAACGGAGTGAGAGAGGGGGAAGAGAGAGCAATGGTAGGATCATCCGAAGTGGGATTCATAGTTTCATCCACAGAATCAACAATTTCAACACGATAAACCGATTCCGGAGGTGGGACAAGTGGTGTGCTCTTAGAGCTAGCAATTTTTACCACTTCTGATGTGATCTCCGATTCTTGTTCATCATAATCGAAAACACTCTTAACTTCTGCATTACAACTTTCAAACCATTTGCTTGAACCAGGAGTAATTTGCATCGCTTTGAGCTCAGCACGTTTTTGTGAAAGGCTCTTAACCGTGAATCTTGAAAGTATCGAATCACTTCTTTTGGAAGCAATTACGGTATCAGATTTTTGATCAACCATAGCAACGTTGCCTTTGGTGGTTAGAGGTTTAGAGTCTTGATTAATGTTAAACGTGACTTCTTCATTATCAACCCGAATGGTTAATTCTTCGGCATATACATCAATGTTAGCACGACTCGTTCTTAAGAAGACTCTCCCCAGTATGAGTGGAACTCGAGGATCGGCATCAAAGTCTACCACAACAAAATCAGTAGGAAAATGGAACTTTCCTACTTTCACAACGACATCCTCGGCTATTCCAAGTGGACGTTTTATAGTACGGTCCGCTAGCTCGAGTGTCATGCAAGTAGATGTAAGCTCTGGAAGAGATAATTTCTCCCATACTGAGAGTGGCATAAGGTTAATGCTTGCGCCAAGATCGGCCAAGGCAGAGCACTGAACCATCCCCAAGAAATCACATGGGATTAAAAACTTGCCGGGGTCTCCGAGCTTTTCGGGAAGCTTTTTGAGGAGCACCGCCGAGCATTGTTCGTTTAGTGGGGTCTTTGCCATCTCAGAAAACTTATCCTTGTTGCTTAGCAAACTTTTGATTATAGATGCAAATTTGGGCATGAGAATGAGAGCATCTGCGAAGCCTATGTCAAAGTGCAAATCACTGAAGATTTTAAAGAATTTCTCCATCAGTTGATTCGTTTTGTCTTTAAGCTTCTGATCATTAAGCCTTGAAGGATATGGAATTGAAGGCTTAGGATTGGTTTTCGGAACATCGGGTTCCGGAACTTGAATTTGGACATTTTGAGGTTAGACGTGTGCGGTACTTTGTGGGCTTGAGAATTGCACTTTTTCCTTTGTCACCTCGGCATCTCGATTCACTTCCCTCGGTGGAGGGGGCATAGGAGTCGAAGGTCCATTATGCGTCTTACCACTACGAGTGGTGACGGCTTTCAACTCAGCATTAGGATTAGGAATGGTATTGCTCGGAAGTCGTCCGGAAGATGAAGAAGATTGGTTCATGTTCATATTCATGAAACTGCCGATCATATTCTTCAACTCATTTGTTTGATGAGACATCGTAGTATCAATTTCCTTTCTCAACTCGACTTTCATATTATTGATTTGAGTCTGCATTGAACGCATGCTGGACTCAGTAATTTTCATGAAATCATTAGTCAAAGGAGCTTGAGGAGGTTGTTGATAAACTTGTTGATTCGGAGCTTGATGTTGGTTTAAATTGTTCCAGTTTTGATTGAAATTATGAGAATTGTTGAAATTTTGTCCTTGATTTTGAACAAAGCGATTTTGATTATTTTGATTTGGCACGGGTGGAAAACCAGGTGGTACCATAGCATTTGGTGCTCGGTAATGAGTTTCAGCATGCGGTCGGTTTTGATTGTAGTTTACTGCAGCTACGGAAGCTTGGAAAACAGAAGCATCGGTTGTTTGACAATCGTAATACGCATGCGGGCCACCACAAGTTTCACACACTTTGTTTATGGCTTTGATTGGTTTCGGTTTATGAATTTCACTCTTAATTTCTTTCACTTCCTTCATCATGTAACGAATTGCGTCCGTTAGAGCGGCTAACTCTGATGAGTTACCGGATGAAGAAGCAGGAGTGATAGGAACATTCACTTTGTTTCGAGAAAGAGGAACTTTCAATTTATTTTCACAAATTTCAATCACATCTTTAGGTCGACGATTCAAGATATTGCCACCGGCGGCTGCGTTAAGTGAATCTTGATCGTTTTCATTCAACCCATTATAAAACGTATTAATCTGTTGTAACTCCGTGAAATCATGATGCGGGCATTTTCTTAGGAGATCTTTAAATCGGTCCCATGCCTCTCCGAAGTTTTCATCGAAACCTTGACGAAATCCAGAAATTTCATTTTTCAGATTAGTCGTCTTTGAAGGAGGAAATAAATAATTGACAAATTTCTTTACGAGATCTTCCTAAGTTTCAATGGATCGAGGGGTTCTTTATCCAGCCAAATCCGGGTTGCCCCTTCGAGTGAAAACGGAAATAGCATCAATTTGATAACTTTTTGCGGCACATCCTTGTAATTGATTGTAGAGGTCAACTTGTTGAACCAACGGATGTGTGCATACGGATCTTCTCGTTCAAACCCGTGGAATTGGTTTGTAGACACGAGTTGAATCAAATGCGTTTTAAATTCAAAATGATTAGAATCGATTGGTGGTAAAACGATGGCATCTCCGTAACCCTCGGTGGGTGCTTGGAGCATCTCCGCCATTGTTCGATTGTCTGCCATATTATCAATGGGAACAGTACGAATCTCGGGTTCGACTATTCGGGCAGTACGTCTACGATTACGTCTTCTCGGAATATCTACGAGTTCACGTAAAGGACTTGTCGACGTAGAAGAACGAGTGCGCATGCACTAAATAAAATAATTCAATTAAATCAAGATCGAAGCAAAACACAAGGAACTTAAAACCTTAAATCAACAAGCGTACGGTAGCTCTCTGACTGAAAAACGCACAGAGTGGCAGAGGAGCAAAGGTGGGCAATAAATGCTCCTTAAACCTCCTGAAACCTCCGTTAGAGTTTGTTTATCAATCAAAGGTGAGCCGAATTCGCAAGCGACACAAAGGCAAGTTTTAATCTGATGTTTGGGAACTTATTATGATAATACTCCAAGTTGAGGAATATTATATTGATTTTGCTTTTATCTTTTATTTTACAATAAAACGGAAATGTTTTTGGGTTTTTTATTTTTTATATGATATTATATATATAAAAGAAAAGAAAAATATTTTTGTATTTTATATGGTTTATGAAAGTGGAAACTCCTGAAAGAAGGATCTCAAGTCACTAATCGTTTTAAAATCTCAACGATATTGTCGCAACACAACCTCCCCGGCAGCAGCGCCAAAATTTGATCCGTGGTGAAATGTATATAAATAATATCAGACGGATACGCGTGAATAAAGAAAAATTAACCCTTTAGAAAAAAGGCTAACTTGCAAAAACTCACGTTTGTGATATGTGTGATACCAGGTAAGTGATTACCCGGGTCGTGTCCCAACGAGGTGTGAATAGGCAATCGTTTGAGGTTTGGATTAGAGTGACTAATGATTGGGATATGGAATTTTTCTTTTTATTTTAATTCTAATTTAACAAATGAGAAACAAATTCTCACAAGAAAATTAAGATTAACAAATTATATTAAAAACGCGAATCAGAAAATCTAAAAAGGGCTAAAAACTGAAATATTAGAAAATCTAATCTTACAAGTGAAAATTTTTTTTTCTTAAATCCTAAATAATAAAAGAAAATCTTAGAAAAAAGATTTATATTTTTCTGACTTTTATATTTTTTATTATGATTTAAAAACTAAAAGAAACTATTTAAATGATTTAAAAATATGAAATGACTTGGGAAAAATCTGAAAAATTCAAGGTAAATCTAAAATATTATTCTTAATCTAGGAAAAATAAAATCAAAAGTTATCTAAACCCTAATAAGCAAATGGGCTAATAAGCAGTTGGGAAATAAGCACTAAAATAAGCACTTAAGCACCAAAAATTACCAAAAGCTCAAAATTATGTTAACACACTACTAGAAGCTTAAAACAACTGAATAAGCATAAATAAGCACAAGGGATAAGCAAATAAGCACTTGGGCAGTTCACTAGTTTAGGGCAGAAACAATGCCTAACACCCCTACTTGCAGATCAGAATAAGCACTCAATTAAGCTAATTCAGGGAAAACAAAGACCAGATTCTAAAAGCTTATACTATAGGCTACTTATAAACCAAAAAATGCCCAAATTTGAATGTCAATTTCTTATCTAAATAAGCACTAGATCAGATGGGATTTAAAGACTAAAAACTGATGCAGTTCAGGTCAGTTCTGATGACTTATTGCAGACCTGATTCAAGCTATTAAATAAGCTAAGAAATGGAATCCCAGATTATATACTCAAAGCCTGTTGTGTAAACTATTTGTAACCCAAAAATCAAGGTCTCAGCTTAACTGGATAAGCCAATAATAAGCTGATATTAGCAGCTACAAGGCTCAGATCTGCTCAGTATATACTGATGCAGTATAGGGAATGATTTTGATCTTAACTCTGTCAATTCTACATGTGTTGGGAATAAAAAGTTCAAGTCAAAGAGCCTGCTGGATGATGTATTGAGCCTGCTAGTTGATTTTGAAGAAGTTGAAGATGTACTAACAGTACCTTCTGGGTAGGAAGGTACTGTTAGTTAAAGAAGGTCCTGCCAAGTTGATAGATATTTATTTGTAGATATTTGTTGTATTATTAGTCTTCGTACAAAGTAATACGTTAAGTAGAAGTAGTTCAGTCTTCCATATTGTGCAGAAGAATATACAGAGTAGTTTACACTGGAAGTTGTAATTAATAGTAGGCTAGAAAAGTCCAAGTATCTTATTATATTGTGCAACTTGACAACATGTAAAAGGGTTCCTTATCCTATAAAAGGAACCCTTAGTCACCTTTTTAGAAAGATCTTTCCAACTAGCAACCTGAACCAACAAAAATCTCTCTAGTAACTTAGTTACAAATTCACAAATCCTTAACAAACCAAAGATTCAAGGTTACTTTGTAATCCTGGTGATAGTTAGATCATCCGTATTATTTCATCAATAATATTGAATCGTTTTGTGTTACTAAAGTTGTGTTCATTGTTCATTATAACTCTCGTTTACATACTCATCACCTTTGTGTTCTTTTAAGTGTGTTATAGTAAATTTCGCGTACTACATCACATTCATTCATAAATATCTCAAACACATTATTAAGATTCACATCCCAAGTGTTTGTATAATCCTTCACAAGTGGTATCAGAGCTAGGCTGATATTTACGATTTAAAAGAACAATGGACGTTGAACACATTCAAACCAATGTTGCTGCAAAACTTCCATTACTCAAACAAAATGAGTTTGATATGTGGAGACTGAGGGTAGAACAATACTTTCAAGTGCAAGACTATGCACTTTGGGAGATTATTGAAGAAGGAAACTCATTCAAACCCACAATCACCACCTCCACAGTAAACGATGCACTAGTAACACATGTGCAAGTAAACCCAACAAGCGCAGAAGAAAGAATTCAAAAGAGAAATGATCTTAAAGCCAGGAGTATGCTTCTCATGACTATTCCAAATGATCAGCTTTTGATCTTCAACAAATACAAATGTGCTAAAACCCTTTTTCAAGCTATTGTGGCTAGATTTGGTGGAAATGATGCCACCAAGAAAACTCAGAAAACTCTCCTCAAACATCAGTTTGAAAACTTTACAGCCACAACAAATGAGTCTTTGGACAGCATGTTCAATAGACTTCAAAAGCTTTCAAGTCAGTTAGCCATTCATGAAGTAATGATATCTCAAGAAGACTTAAACTCCAAATTTCTTAGGAGTTTTACCCTCTGAATGGTCCATGCATGTCATTGTCTGGAAAAACAAACCAGATATTGATCAGATGAGTCTTAATGATCTCTACAACAACTTCAAAATAGTAGAGCATGAAGTGAAGAAGACTACTGGCTCAAGCTCAGGGAATATGGCTTTTGTATCATCTCCAAGCACCTCAAGAGTTGTAGATGAAGAAAAAGATGGTGGAGAAGAAGGTACTGCCAGCACAAATTTTGGTACTGCCAATACTTCTAGCAGTACCAAAACAATTCTAGATGAAACAATTGGTTGTGCCTTCCTGACATCACAACACAATGGGTCCATATTGACTTTTGAAGATCTTCAAGAGATCAATGATGATGATCTTGAAGAAATGGACATAAAGTGGCAACTTTCACTTCTGAGCATAAGGGCTAAGAAGTTACTGATGAGGACTGGAAAGAAGATTATCATAGATGGTAATGAGCCTGCTGGGTATGACAAGTCTAAAGTGGAGTGTTACAACTGCCACATGAAAGGTCACTACTCAAGAGAGTGTAGAAGACCAAAGAAGCAGGATGATAAGGGAAGAGGGTTTGAGAACAAGAATAAGGGAAGCTTTGAGAAGAAAGGAAGCTTTGAGAATAAGAGCAAGGCTGTGGAAATCACTGAGCCTAAAGCAATGGTAGCTATTGATGGGATGGGTTTTGATTGGAGTTTTATGGGTGAAGAGGAGTCAACTTCAGATGAATTAGCTTTGATGGCTTTCTCCACTCCTGAGGTACAAATTACTAAATGTTCTAATACTTGTAAAGTTTTTGAAGAATTACAAACTTTTATAAAACTTTATGATGAACTGAAAGTAGAAGAAAGAAAAACTCATCAAGACCTAGTTAATCATAAGTGTGGTATGGCCAAACTTGAGAAGCAGATAATCCATTTTAGGGAAAATGAACTCACTTTCTCTGACACTAAAGCCATTCTTAACAGGGAAATATTTTTGAAAGATGCTGAAATAAATATGTTAAGAACTGAGTGTGCTAAAATGACATTAGCAAGGGATAATATTCAACTAACTGTTACCACTTTGGAAACTGCTTCTGACTGTACTAGAAGCATAGTTGAAAATCAAATGAACAAGAGAATCAAATCAGGGATTGGATACAAGACTTGTCCACCTCCTTATAGAGGAATCCCTTGTCCCCCAGGATTAGATCTTGCAGAATCAGGTTTACATGAATTCATCAACAAACCACTAGAGAAACCTGTAGAGAAAAGTGAACCTTTTGAGAGTGCTAATGTTGCTTCACTCTCTAACAAAAAGGTGCTCACTGATAAGAAATCAGATGTTCTAATTATTGAAGATTGGACATCTGATGATGATGAAGAAGAGACTATTTCAAACAAAGGAAACAAAGTAGGACCACCCAGTCCTAAAAGAGTAGAGATTAAGACTAAGGCTAAAGCTGTTCTGAAAACAGTTGAATGTTGTACTAAGTGTAGTAGCAAACCTAGAGGTAGCCAAAGAAATTGGAACAATCTTAAGTCACACCAACTTGGTGATGATTTTGTTATGTACAATAAGGCTTGCTATTACTGTGGTAGTTTTAATCATACTCATGCTTATTGTAACAATTGGGTTTCTGGGAGTAAATCAAGGTCTAAAACAAATGGAACAAACCCCAGAAAAAGTTTTGTGAAGTCTAACACACCAAAAGTTAATCATACTGTTAGACAAAATAAGCCTGTTAATTCAAAACCAACTTCTAAGGGTGCAAGAAACACTTTCAAACATACACCAAGAGTTGTGAAAAGTCCCATTGAAAAGAAATCTGTGGTCAAAACACAAGTTTGGAGACCAAAACCAAAAGGTCCTGCTAGACCAAATGGTACTGCCAAAATTGGTACTGATAGACCAAAGACCACAAAATGGATTAAAAGGGAAAATGTTGTTAAGTCCTCAGCATGTTGGATATGGAAACCACTCCAATCAAAAAGTGCATCTACAATCCTAAAGAGGTTTGATTTCATTGATGCAAGAGGCAAACCCAAGTCAGTTATGGCTTGGGTACCCCAAGGAAACTAATATGTCTATACATGTGCAGGAACATTCCAATGATATGGCTGATCAAGGATATGTAGATAGTGGATGCTCAAGGCACATGACATGCAACATGTCTTACCTCACAGACTTCAAAAAATTTGATGGAGGATATGTTACCTTTGGGGGAGGAATCAAAGGAAAGATTACTGGTAAAGGTACAATCAAAACCAGTAAATTAGATTTTGAAAATGTGTACTTTGTGAAAGAACTTCAGTTTAATCTCCTTAGTGTCTCACAAATGTGTGACAAAAAGAACAATGTTCTATTTACTGACAATGAATGTATGGTTCTTTCTTCTGATTTTAAAATGCCTGATGAAAGTCAGATTCTTCTTAAAATCCCAAAAAGGAACAATATGTATAGTGTTGATTTAAAGAACATTGATCCTAAGGAGAGTTTAACTTGTTTAGTAGCAAAAGCCTCATTGGATGAATCTATGCTTTGGCATAGAAGGCTTGGTCATGTAAACTTTAAAACAATCAATACAATTGCAAAATATGATTTGGTTAGAGGTTTACCCAAAAAGATTTTTCAAAATGACCAAACCTGTGTTGATTGTCAAAAAGGCAAACAACATAGAGCTTCTTGTAAGCCCAAGACCCATAACTCAATTTCTCAAGCTTTGTATATGCTTCATATGGATCTTTTTGGTCCTACTAATGTGAGTAGCTTGAATGGTAAAAAATATTGTCTTGTAGTTACTGATGATTACAGCAGATTTTCTTGGGTTTTCTTTTTAAGATCTAAGCATGAAACTAGTGAGATTCTTAAATCTTATATAACTGAGGTAGAAAACCAAGCTGATAAGAAAGTAAAAGTAATCAGATGTGACAATGGGACAGAATTCAAGAATAGGGTTATGGATGAATTTTGCAAAGAAAAATGAATAAAAAGAGAATTTAGTGTAGCTAGAACCCCACAGCAAAATGGAGTAGCAGAAAGGAAAAATAGAACACTCATAGAGGCTGCTAGAATAATGTTAGTAGACTCTAAGTTACCTATTTCATTTTGGGCTGAAGCAGTAGGTACTGCTTGTTATGTGCAGAACAGGGTTCTTGTGATAAAACCACATAAAAAGACTCCTTATGAACTTTTCTTTGGTAGAACACCATCTTTAAGTTTTATGAGACCTTTTGGATGTCATGTCACTATTCTCAATACCAAAGATCATCTAGGAAAGTTTGAAGGAAAAGCTGATGAAGGCTTTTTGATAGGGTATTCTTTGCAAAGTAAGTCCTATAGAGTGTATAATAGTTGCACTAGGCTAGTGGAAGAAAATTTGCACATAGAGTTTCAAGAGAAACTAGCAAATGTTAAAGGAATTGGGCCAGATTAGATGTTTGACATTGATAGGCTTTCAGAATCTATGAATTATGTGCCTGTTGCAGGTACAAATACTAATGATAATGCAGGTTTTGAAGACAATGTTGAAACACCTAAAGATCAAGATTATATCTGGATGCCAATTTGGAAAGGATTGGATTTATCTTCAAGTCATGAAGAACCTTCAAATACAACAAATGGAGGTACTGAAGATGATCATGGAACTCAGGGTCAAGAGAATCAAGAAAGTAGTGCAAATGACAATGGTACTGCTAGTTCACCAGATGGTACTGCCAGTTCACAAATTGGTACTGCTGAACCATTAAATGTTCAATCAGATGATTCTTTACCAGAAGAAGTGGGGATTGGCAATCTTCCATTTACCTATGAAGTTCCTACAACACACAACACAAGAATTCTCAAAGATCACTCCACTGATGATGTGATTGGTAGCATTGATTCTGGTGTTAGAACAAGATCTCAAGTCTTGACTTCAGACCAAGAAGGGTTTATCTCATCTATCTATGAAGAAAAGAATCATGAAGTTGCCAACATATGCCTGTTTTCATGTTTTCTTTCACAGATTGAACCCAAAAACATTAACAAAGCCTTATATGATGCAAGTTGGGTTGAAGCAATGCAAGAAGAACTTCTTCAATTCAAGCTTCAGAAGGTTTGGAAATTGGTTGATTTGCCCAAAGGTCACTGGGCAATTGGAACCAAATGGGTGTTCAGAAACAAGAAAGATGAAAGGGGGATAGTGATCAGAAATAAAGCAAGATTGGTGGCCCAAGGGTATACTCAAGAAGAAGGGGTGGATTATGAAGAGGTTTTTGCTCCAGTTGCAAGACTTGAAGCAATTAGGCTATTCTTGGCCTATGCTTCTTTCATAGGCTTCACTGTTTATCAAATGGATGTTAAGAGTGCCTTCTTATATGGTACTATTGGAGAAGAAGTGTATGTTTCTCAACCTCCAGGCTTCATTGATGCAGAGTATCTAGACAAGGTGTATAGGGTTACCAAGGCTCTTTATGGTCTACACCAAGCTCCTAGGGCATGGTATGAAACATTGGCTTTCTATCTATTAGAAAATGGATTCCAAAGAGGCAAGATTGATCCAACTTTGTTCATCAAAAGAACCAAGAAAGACATCTTGCTGGTGCAAATTTATGTTGATGACATTATCTTTGGATCCACAAACCAAGACTTGTGTGTAGAGTTTGAAAAACTTATGCATAGTAAGTTTGAAATGAGTTCCATGGGGGAACTTACTTTCTTTCTGGGTCTCCAAGTAAAACAATCAAATGAAGGCATATTTATCAGCCAAGATAAGTATGTAGCAGAGATCCTAAGGAAATTTCAGTTTGCTGATTCTAAGGTTGCAAGTACACCAATGGATTCAGAAAAAGGGTTACTCAAGGATGCTGAAGGTGAAGATGTGGATTTGCACAATTATAGATCAATGATTGGGTCCTTGATGTACCTTACATCATCAAGACCAGATATCATGTTCTCAGTATGTGTGTGTGCAAGGTTTCAAGTACATCCCAAAGTTTCTCATCTCACAGCAGTCAAAAGGATCTTTAGATATCTCAAGGGTCAACCTAGGTTGGGTCTATGGTATCCAAGGGAATCATCTTTTGACTTGGTGGCTTATTCTGATAGTGACTATGCTGGTGCAACTCTAGACAGAAAATCCACAACTGGTGGATGTCAATTTCTTGGTTGCAGACTCATATCTTGGCAATGCAAGAAGCAAACAATGGTGGCCAACTCTACAACTGAAGCAGAATATGTTGCTGGTGCAAGTTGTTGTGGGCAAGTCCTTTGGATCCAAAATCAAATGCTTGACTATGGGTGGTACAATTTTCTTAACACCATTATTTACATTGACAATAGCAGTACTATTTGTATCATTAAAAATCCAGTTCAACACTCAAAAATAAAACACATTGAAATAATACACCATTTCATAAGAGATTGCAATGAGAAAAGGTTAATACAAGTTGTCAAAATAGATTCTGAAAAGAATTATGCAGACCTTCTCACCAAAGATTTTGATTTAGGTAGATTCAAATACCTAGTAGGAGGTATTGGAATGATTAATCTTTGAAAAACATGTGTTTTTGTACATAAAATAACTGGTATTGGCTTTTAAACATGGTACTGCTAGTTTGTCAAAAGGTACTGTCAGTTCATAAATGGTCCTGCTAGTATAAAGTTTGCTCTGTTTTGTTCATCTTGATAATTAAATATTTACAATGCTATAAAACAAGTGCTTTGCACTTTGTTCTTTTGCTCTGCAACTAACAAATTTCAGGTGGATAACAAAACAAGAGATCTTCCAATAAAAAGGGGAAATATAAGTTATTTATATCTCAGGGGAGGTAACACTCTCAGGGGAGGAAATAATAGCCCAGCATGAAAGAAAAACCAACATATGGAAGGAGAAGAAAAGAGCATACAAGATGATGTAGAGGTTGAAAATGATTAGAATAGATCAAATATTCAGAAGGGATGAAGCATTCCTAAAGGAAAAAGTTCTATCTAGATCAAACTAAGGAAAGTTTCAACACAAAGGCATGCTAATAGATGATTTCACTTGTTGAACCAAGCATCCAAGATACACAGCATCATTGCCTCTTACAATTCCTCCATCCATGGAAATTGCACCATCTTTCAGGTCAATATGGAATTGGTATTCAGTTCACCAAGTTTTACAAACTTAAGAGCTGTCTAGTCCATAAGCAAACGGCTTTTGGTAAAGACACATCAAATCCGTTGATGGTTGATAGTTTACCAAAAACTATATGGTATTTAACTAACCATACTTAACAGTAAATAGTTGACTAGTCCATAAGCAAACGGCTTTTGGTAAAGACAAATCAAATCCGTTGATAGCTGATAGTTTGCTAAAAACTATAAGGGATTTTTGCTAAAATTTCAAAGAGACTGCCAAGTAAAATTTTATTTCAAAGGTACTGGTAGTTCAAATTTTGGTACTGGTAGAGTAAAAAGGTACTGCTAGATAGCCGTTGAGCCTGTCAGTAAAAATTATAGCCGTTGGGCCTGGTAGTTACAATTAGCCGTTGGGGTAATTTTGTATATTACTGATGTTATATTATATTATATTTCTCATATAAAAGATCTTTTTAACCGCCTCTTCATTTACTTATTATACATTTTCTTATTGTCGGTTAAAAGTAAATCACTCATAATATCTTTCATCAGTCCTTATCACAATTAACTCTCATCTTTCATCTTCTACCAGTACCACCAACTAATCCCACAATCTTAATCAAGTTTTTCATTAATTTTCACAATGGCTGTTCTAACTTTTGTTAAACGTCACAATCAGTTAGCATTTTTGGAAAAGTCTGAGGATAATGCTTCTTTTCATCAAATAGTGGACTTTCTAAATGAGTCTTACATCAGGTTTGCTTTACTTGTAAACCCCACTATTTATGAATCTCAAATTTTGCAATTTTGGAAAACGGCTAAAATTGAAACTTTTGAAAATGATGACCAAAGATTAAAAGCCAAAGTGGATGGCAAAACCTTGACTCTTACCGAGTCATCCATTCGAATACATCTTCATTTGGATGATTCAGATGGTATTAGTCAGTTGCCTGATACTGAAATTTTTGAAAATTTGGAAAGAATGGGGTATAATGCTGATTCTACAAAACTCACCTTTCTTAAAAAGCATTTTACTCCACAATGGAGATTTTTTATCCATACAATCCTTCATTGTTTAAGCCAAAAGAAAACCTCTTGGGAGCAATTCAGTGGTAACATGGCTACTGCTCTCATTTGCTTGGCAACAAACAGAAAATTCAATTTTTCCAAACATATTTTTGAAGGATTGGTTAAAAATGTGGATAGCCAAACAAAGTTTTTGATGTATCCAAGATTTATTCAATGCATCATTACAAAATCAAAACATTTGTTACTTCCCCCACACTCTATTTATGAAACACCAAAACTTTCACACAAGGTGTTTTCAAACATGAAAATTGGTTTCAATGGGGAAGAAATACCACTTTTTGATGAAATGTTACCACAACATGCTGAAGAACCAACACCATCATCTGAATCACCATCATCAAGTTCTTCACCTGGTTACATCTCACCAACTCATCTTACATAACCAATCCCTACACCAGTACCATCAGCAACACCACCAACACCATCACATCATGTATCACCATCCCAATCACCTCAGACAGTGAAAGAACTAAAAGAGAAGGTGAAGCTCTTAGAAAATGCTCTTAAAAGTCAGAACACAAAATTTTCTGAGATCAACATCAAGTTAGTTAAGAGGGTTAAGAAATTGGAGAATGAAGTGAAGATGCTAAAGGGTAAAAGATCTTCAAAGTTGGTACTATCTAGTTCTTCAAGATCAGATGCTGAAAGGTTGGGTCACTCTTCCAAAAAGGGGAGGATGGATAGTTCAGAAGATGAAGAGGAGGCTCAATTTCATTTTCATGAAGGAACTCATGTTTATGATGAAGAGCCTGCTGGTGCAGAGCAAGAGCCTGCTAGTTCAAAAGAGCCTGCTAGGATTGAGAGGCTTTTGGCTATGGACTACAAAGGTACTGCTGATCATGTGTACAAAAGAAAGGGGGACTTAGAGCCTCAAGGGGATTTGTTTGTTCAGGGGAGGTTATTTATTGCTGATGAGCAATCTACTGCTCCATCTCAAGAACCTACACCAAAAGATAAGGGCAAGAGCATTATGGTTGAAGATGAACCTAAGCCCAAAAAGTTGAAGAGAACAGAGCAAGTGCAGATGGCTCTAGATGAAGAAGTCTCCAAAAGGCTTCATGAAGAAGAAGTGCAGAAAGCATTTGAAGCTTCAAGACTGCTTGCAGAAATGCAAGAGCAAAAAGATGCTGCTCAAACTCTTCTTGACACTCAAGTTGCTCAGGAAACCTTTGATGCACAGATGCAATGGATTATTTTCAATGACCCAATTGTTAGAGGTCAAGCAGCAATAATTATAGATGACAAGAATCTCAACTCTGAAGAGAAAACAGCAGAGCTTGAATCTTTTATCAACAAAAAGTATAAAGAAGCAGCTCTGGCTGATATTTTTGAAAAGATGCAGGAAAGCCAGAAAAGAGGTTTTAAGGTGGGCTCATCTTAGAAAGATCAAGTGACTTTCATGAAGAGATTTCTAAGAGGTCAAGCCAATTGGACTGAATATCAACTGAAGAAGAAATCTGCTGATGAAATCTACTTCCTTTATCTAAATGCCTACAAGAGTCTTTACTACAAGATCCCATCTGATGCAAAGCCTTCAATGAAAAAGAAAGATGCTCAACAGAAGAAAGAAGCAAAATTGGATTCAGAGCAAGTAAGTAAAATATTAATTACTTTGCCAACAATTATACATGCTGATCCAATTAGGTCTAGACACCCTATTATTGATTGGGAAATTCACCATGATAGATCAGGAAAGTCATGGAAAATAACTAGGGTTGGGGGACAAACTGCTATCTTCAAGAATTTTGAAAATCTGATTAGAGCATGTGATAGAGCTAACTTAGAAGAATTGTGGAATCTAGTTCAAATTAGGCTAGACACAAATTCTAGCACTGATGTTAAGGAACAAGAACTTTGGGTAGAGTTCAATAGGATGTATGATCCTAATCCAAAAGATGTTCATTGGAAGTTTCCATATCATGATCCTTCAACAACATGGGAATTTCTAAGCCTTAGCAGTATTCATCATCTTTTTACACAAAGTGGGATTGAGCTCTTTATGTTGGCTAAAAAAGAGTATCCACTTAGCTATGAAGTTCTTACAACCATGATTTCAAAGAGGTTGAGATGTGATAAAGATGAAGAAAAGTCAGAAGTTGTTCAAAGTTTGCTGATGAGCATTTTTGAGCAATGTGAAAGAAAAAGGAAGAACAGAGAGTAAAGGTTTTGGAAGAGTTCCCTCAGATCCTCAAGGTATGTATTTTATTCATAAGAAACTTGTGTATTTTAAAGGAAATAACAAGTTTAGGGGAGGATTGTTGGGAATAAAATGTTCAAGTCAAAGAGCCTGCTAGATGATGTATTGAGCCTGCCAGTTGATTTTGAAGAAGTTGAAGATGTACTAACAGTACCTTCTGGGTAGGAAGGTACTGCTAGTTAAAGAAGGTCCTGCCAAGTTGATAGATATTTATTTGTAGATATTTGTTGTATTATTAGTCTTTGTACAAAGTAATACGTTAAGTAGAAGTAGTTCAGTCTTCCATATTGTGCAGAAGAATATACAGAGTAGTTTACATTGGAAGTTGTAATTAATAGTAGGCTAGAAAAGTCCAAGTATCTTATTATATTGTGCAACTTGACAACATGTAAAAGGGTTCCTTATCCTATAAAAGGAACCCTTAGTCACCTTTTTAGAAAGCTCTTTCCAACTAACAACCTGAACCAACAAAAATCTCTCTAGTAACTTAGTTACAAATTCACAAATCCTTAACAAACCAAAGATTCAAGGTTACTTTGTAATCCTGGTGATAGTTAGATCATCCGTATTATTTCATCAATAATATTGAATCGTTTTGTGTTACTAAAGTTGTGTTCATTGTTCATTATAACTCTCGTTTACATACTCATCACCTTTGTGTTCTTTTAAGTGTGTTATAGTAAATTTCGCGTACTACATCACATTCATTCATAAATATCTCAAACACATTATTAAGATTCACATCCCAAGTGTTTGTATAATCCTTCACAAGTGGTATCAGAGCTAGGCTGATATTTACGATTTAAAAGAACAATGGACGTTGAACACATTCAAACCAATGTTGCTGCAAAACTTCCATTACTCAAACAAAATGAGTTTGATATGTGGAGACTGAGGGTAGAACAATACTTTCAAGTGCAAGACTATGCACTTTGGGAGATTATTGATGAAGGAAACTCATTCAAACCCACAATCACCACCTCCACTGTAAACGATGCACTAGTAACACATGTGCAAGTAAACCCAACAAGCGCAGAAGAAAGAATTCAAAAGAGAAATGATCTTAAAGCCAGGAGTATGCTTCTCATGACTATTCCAAATGATCAGCTTTTGATCTTCAACAAATACAAATGTGCTAAAACCCTTTTTCAAGCTATTGTGGCTAGATTTGGTGGAAATGATGCCACCAAGAAAACTCAGAAAACTCTCCTCAAACATCAGTTTGAAAACTTTACAGCGACAACAAATGAGTCTTTGGACAGCATATTCAATAGACTTCAAAAGCTTTCAAGTCAGTTAGCCATTCATGAAGTAATGATATCTCAAGAAGACTTAAACTCCAAATTTCTTAGGAGTTTACCCTCTGAATGGTCCATGCATGTCATTGTCTGGAAAAACAAACCATATATTGATCTGATGAGTCTTAATGATCTCTACAACAACTTCAAAATAGTAGAGCATGAAGTGAAGAAGACTACTGGCTCAAGCTCAGGGAATATGGCTTTTGTATCATCTCCAAGCACCTCAAGAGTTGTAGATGAAGAAAAAGATGGTGGAGAAGAAGGTACTGCCAGCACAAATTTTGGTACTGCCAATACTTCTAGCAGTACCAAAACAATTCTAGATGAAACAATTGGTTGTGCCTTCCTGACATCACAACACAATGGGTCCATATTGACTTTTGAAGATCTTCAAGAGATCAATGATGATGATCTTGAAGAAATGGACATAAAGTGGCAACTTTCACTTCTGAGCATAAGGGCTAAGAAGTTACTGATGAGGACTGGAAAGAAGATTATCATAGATGGTAATGAGCCTGCTGGGTATGACAAGTCTAAAGTGGAGTGTTACAACTGCCACATGAAAGGTCACTACTCAAGAGAGTGTAGAAGACCAAAGAAGCAGGATGATAAGGGAAGAGGGTTTGAGAACAAGAACAAGGGAAGCTTTGAGAAGAAAGGAAGCTTTGAGAATAAGAGCAAGGCTGTGGAAATCACTGAGCCTAAAGCAATGGTAGCTATTGATGGGATGGGTTTTGATTGGAGTTTTATGGGTGAAGAGGAGTCAACTTCAGATGAATTAGCTTTGATGGCTTTCTCCACTCCTGAGGTACAAATTACTAAATGTTCTAATACTTGTAAAGTTTTTGAAGAATTACAAACTTTTATAAAACTTTATGATGAACTGAAAGTAGAAGAAAGAAAAACTCATCAAGACCTAGTTAATCATAAGTGTGGTATGGCCAAACTTGAGAAGCAGATAATCCATTTTAGGGAAAATGAACTCACTTTCTCTGACACTAAAGCCATTCTTAACAGGGAAATATTTTTGAAAGATGCTGAAATAAATATGTTAAGAACTGAGTGTGCTAAAATGACATTAGCAAGGGATAATATTCAACTAACTGTTACCACTTTGGAAACTGCTTCTGACTGTACTAGAAGCATAGTTGAAAATCAAATGAACAAGAGAATCAAATCAGGGATTGGATACAAGACTTGTCCACCTCCTTATAGAGGAATCCCTTGTCCCCCAGGATTAGATCTTGCAGAATCAGGTTTACATGAATTCATCAACAAACCACTAGAGAAACCTGTAGAGAAAAGTGAACCTTTTGAGAGTGCTAATGTTGCTTCACTCTCTAACAAAAAGGTGCTCACTGATAAGAAATCAGATGTTCTAATTATTGAAGATTGGACATCTGATGATGATGAAGAAGAGACTATTTCAAACAAAGGAAACAAAGTAGGACCACCCAGTCCTAAAAGAGTAGAGATTAAGACTAAGGCTAAAGCTGTTCTGAAAACAGTTGAATGTTGTACTAAGTGTAGTAGCAAACCTAGAGGTAGCCAAAGAAATTGGAACAATCTTAAGTCACACCAACTTGGTGATGATTTTGTTATGTACAATAAGGCTTGCTATTACTGTGGTAGTTTTAATCATACTCATGCTTATTGTAACAATTGGGTTTCTGGGAGTAAATCAAGGTCTAAAACAAATGGAACAAACCCCAGAAAAAGTTTTGTGAAGTCTAACACACCAAAAGTTAATCATACTGTTAGACAAAATAAGCCTGTTAATTCAAAACTAACTTCTAAGGGTGCAAGAAACACTTTCAAACATACACCAAGAGTTGTGAAAAGTCCCATTGAAAAGAAATATGTGGTCAAAACACAAGTTTGGAGACCAAAACCAAAAGGTCCTGCTAGACCAAATGGTACTGCCAAAATTGGTACTGATAGACCAAAGACCACAAAATGGATTAAAAGGGAAAATGCTGTTAAGTCCTCAACATGTTGGATATGGAAACCACTCCAATCAAAAAGTGTATCAACAATCCTAAAGAGGTTTGATTTCATTGATGCAAGAGGCAAACCCAAGTCAGTTATGGCTTGGGTACCCCAAGGAAACTAATATGTCTATACATGTGCAGGAACATTCCAATGATATGGCTGATCAAGGATATGTAGATAGTGGATGTTCAAGGCACATGACATGTGATGTTCGTTTTTTATATTTTTATTTGTTCCAAAGAAATATTCGTGAGAATATTCCCCCGGGTCGTTCTCCCAACGAAGGTTTGACGGCGAATTTGTCGAATCGGTGTCGTGAAAATGTGAAGTGAATAAGTGACGTGAAAGATTATTATTTTTAGAATTGATTATACTATAATAAGAAAAATTAAAAACAATCTACGCTATTAAAATAAATGCACACGAAGAAAATTCAAATAAATGCAAATCCCGGGCTAATCCCGAGATTTATAAATCTATTAGCGAAATTATACTTAAAATAGAAATAAAAATAAAAATAAAATCTAAAGGACGAAAATGATTTTTAAAAAGAACTGATTTTATAAAAAGAAATTTAAGAAAATAAAGTTTTATAAAAAACAAGGGACTAAAAATGCAATTTAGGAAACTTTATTTAAACTAAAACTATTTAAAGCAAAAGACAAGGACCAAATTGTATTTTACTGAAACTTGTTTAATACACTAATATTTTTAAGCAAAAGACAAGGACCGGACTTGTAATTTTTGAAATTCTAATAAAACTAAAGGTGATTTGAAACAAAAACAAGGACCAAACTCGCAACACCTGAAACTAAAGGACTGATTTGAAAATTTTTTTAATAACTAAAAATGATTTACACAATCAAACCCAGGTTCGATTCCTGGTAATGACAAAATTCAAAACAAATACACAAAAAACAAATACACAATATCACTACTAAATATCACTACTCAAACAGCAATATCAAATATAGCAAATTCAAACAAGCTAACACCTTATCTAAACTACTTCAAACAGCAATATCAAGACAGATTAAGATCAAATATAGCAACTAGCAAGCAAGTATCAAAGATCTAAACTATTCTATACTAGAAATATTAAAATGGAGTAAAAATAAAAAGAGAAGCTCACAAATCAATTCCCCTCAGCAAGAACAGAGGAGATTTCCCAGAAGCCTATCTTTAAGATAGGCTAAGCTCTTCCCGGATTAGCTCAACTTATCAGAATTTCCACAGATCAATGATTCACAAACGCATTTGACTTTTGTTGACCGAAGGATGCTTTGAATGTTTCACAGCAATTACACTAATTCTAACTTACAATAAGCTAAAAAGCTTACATAAGCTGATCTTAGATGAAATTGGCTCACTGAAGCAGATTCGACTATATATATATATATATATATATATATATATATATATATATATATATATATATATATATATATATATATATATATATATATATATATATATATATATATTTTTTTTTTTTTTTTTTTTTTTACAATGAACTGATATTTTAAAACTCAGTAAATTATCTAAAGACTGAAATCAATCTTTTAACTAAAGAGAATTCGTACTAACAATAACTTCAAAATTAAACTTGCTTTAAAATGTAAAAATTAAACATTAACAAAATGAGAATTCGGATAACACAAATAACCTCAAATTTAAACTTCATTATAAACTTAAAAATTACAATGATCGACTCGAATAAACATCAACTGAAAAATACAATCCGAATTAAAAGACTAGAATTCTAAAACTATTTCGATAGCATAACGATGCTAAAAACAAAATTACATACGAAAATGGGGAGAACCCTCCTCTATTTATAAGCCTCAACCGAACCTTCGGGTCTTTGCCACGCTGGCGATCCGCGTGAATATGTGCTTCTTTGAGAGCCCTCCATCACCCTTAGATCACCTTGCTTCTTCAATCCTTCTTTGCTAACCGTACGATCACAAAATGATGCGTGTTCGGACCAATGAGAGCCTGCCATGTGTCCCCGTGTGTGCTAGTTCGCTCTGACAAGGCCTGACAAGTGTACGAAAGGACCCAATTACCCTTAATTGTGGTAATTAAAGAGTGGGTAAATTTTAGGGTTCATGGTTGGGGGAAAAAGGGAAAGTTTGGGGATCGGGTATTTCTTTTGTGGAAGAGATAAGAGAGAATGAAGTGTGAGGTGTGGTTGTTTTTTATTTTATCTCTTTTTTTTAACTTTGACCGAAAACTTTGACCGAGGGTTTTATTTTAGAAACATGGATCGGGTTTAAGGGGATAGGTGGACCGGTTATAGTTTTAAGTGGATTGGGCTATGTTAAATATTGAGGTGAGTGGGCTAGATCGGTGTGGTAAGGTGGAATAAGGTGTGGGATAGTTAAAGTGTTTGGGCCGGGTTTGGTTTAGGATAAAAGTATTGATCCGGTTAGAAGGATTTTAAAGAGTTAAAGGAATTTAGTTTTAAAGGACCACTAATATAATTTCTGGATTTTTCAAGGACTGGTCTTGCCATTTTTTCAAAGTTGAATCCAAGGGCTAATGTTGACGACTTCAGATAGATGGAGGACCTCGGATGCCTTTTTGATCATTTTCTTTGTTCCCGGTTCCGGTTCTGAGCCTTTCCGCATCTCGTGCTCGTTTTCTTGATTTTCTTGTGTCTTTTGTCAATTTTCACGATATCCATCCCTGCACATGCAAAAACACAAAAACACAATATCTTTTGGCGTTTTGGTCGGGTTTTTGGTTATTTTGGTCCGGTTTTGGTCTAGAAATGGTATGTGTTTAAGCACATACCAAAATCCCCCAGACTAAGTATTGCAATGTCCTCATGCAATGTTATGAAAACTCCCCGATTTTCCTTTTATTCTATTTTTGTATTTTGCTTATTATTCTAGTGACGGCTTTTGATGACAATCATTATCTATCGATAATTTTTAGGGTCATAGAGTAGAAACACAACTCATAGAGAAGTGACCATAAGGATAAAATTCATCGTCCTTGATTTTTCACATGCTCCCAAACTAAGCTTATAAACGAGATCACAACCTACTTAGAAATTAGATGCCAACACTACTCATGGAAGTTACTTGTGTAAGAACCTCTCGCTCCCATTTTCTTATTTTTGTTTCTACTTATTTTATTTTTGTGAGAAGAATGAATATCTCCATAAGCTTCTCATTTTCATAATTATTAGACCGATAAAGATATCAAGTTTAAAACGCTAAGTAGTTTTCCATCTTCTCTCAAGAAAATTTGCCTTAAAAATGAGGTCCACATCAAGGTTATTACATACGTCCAAGACTAAAGAACTCATACAATCATGTAGACATAAGTTGTGGAGAAACATCACGTGCACCTCATGTGCCCGATCTAGGGTCATTCACATGCACCTCACGTGCCATCAACTTGTCTAACACAATAAGCACAAAATCCATACATCTCAACATACATCATTTTTTTTTTTTTTTTTTTTTTTTTTTTAACTCAAACTTTTCTTCACTCAATAACTTAATACCACGGGATTACCGGGTGTTTCCAAATCATCAAACAATCAATAGTAACCCTTAGAAAACGAACCTTCATGGTTTAAATCCAAGACCTTACCGCCTTTAGAAGTAAGGATCCAAGGTCCGATCTCAATCCGAAATCTAAGAGCACTTAACAACTTATTCACTCAATACGGGACCTTGATGTGTACCCAATTTTTAGAGCAAAAATTCTTTTAAGAAGATGGAGAACTAATTTTCGTTCTAAACCTAAATATCTTTAATTATTTATACAATATATGGGGTGAAACAATTTTACGGGAGCAAAAGGCCACAAGTACCTACGACGAGCTCTAAAGAGAACCAACTACTCCACGTTTGGCATCTAACTTCTAAATAAATTCTATCATTTCTCGCTCTTCGCACATTTAAAAATCTCAAATAATGAAATTCGCGAATACTTAGCCGATAATCAGCCACGCATATATAAAGTCAGTTACAGAAACTTGCAAATTCTTGAAAAGAATTCGCATTTTCTAGCTCCTCATGTAAAAGACTAGCGAAAGCTTTAAAGCCATGCATGTATTAAGTCAAGTACGGGAACACGCAAAAGAGCAGCTCCTTGTGTACAAGACTCGCACAAGCTTATATGACCATCATTTGTTAAGGGAACAAGCTAGGGCTCAACACGCCCGGTCAAGTCAAAATTTTATTCCTACTCTACCCAGCGGAAAGTCAACAAAAATGTCAAAACTTATTATATTTTTGCACAAAAATTTTTAAATTTTCTCATTTTTTTGATTTTTTTCAATTTTTTTTTTGAGGAAAAACGGGATTGCACGAGACAATAGCAAAAATGCAAGGCAAAAATCAAATCGCAAGATTACCCCCCCCCCAGACTAGAACGAGACATTGTCCTCAATGTCTTAAAGGTACGGGTTCTCCCTACAAAAATCTAAGGCCGTTTATGAATTATGCCAAAAGATCAATGTAAAACGATAAGATTTTGGATATTGGATAAGCAGCGGATGATGAAACTCGAGTAGCGTGAAGGAAACTACGAGCACGAGAGTCTTCATCATCAGCATTCCTGGACACATCACAGAAAAACAACGAGGCACAAGATATGGAGGAGGATCCCCTCCTCTTTATTAAGAAAATAGAAAGAAGATAGATGGATAAGCATGGGGTGCCTCCCACGAAGCGCTTGTTTATTTAACCGAGTCACATGAGCTTGACTCGACCCCGAATTTAGTTGTCCATGGGGAAGCAAGTGGAAGAAATAATCTCAATCGGACTTTCGTTCAAGATGTTTGAATAAACATTGAAGGACACGAAAGTTCCACTCCGATTGAGATACCCACGGCTTTAGAGGATGAAAGTGGTGATGCCGGGGTCAAAAACTTTGTCTTCGTTTCCGGCTGGAAACGATAGTAAAGTTTCAAACAGAGATGACTCCGGACAGAATGGGAGTTTTTGAGTAGAAAGAAGCAGAGAGGAATCATTTTTCTCCAGAATTAAAAGTTCCTTAGATGAGGCAGGAAACTTTAAATTCTTAGCACGAGTCAATTTCATCAAAGGATGAATTTCACCATCATCGAGTAAGCCTGGCTTAAATACTTTGTCCTCACAAGAAAACTCAGCAGGGTACTCGATGGAGGACTCAATAAAGAAATCATCCTCGGAAGAATAAGGAGCTAAGTCATGAGAGACAATTGAAGCATCCTCAGTTATGGTTTCAATTTTAGGGCCTTTTTCAGTAGGTTTGCCATATAAAAGATTTCTCCATTCGGTTTGATCGGCCCTAAAATCGAAGAGGTCATCATCATCATTAAGCTCGGAGTAAGAATCAGATGATGGAGCATGGTACAAAAGATCTTCAACTTCTTTATAATCAGCATGAACGTCAAAGAGATCATCATCATATGATGGAAGTGGATCATCGTGAGCGAGTTCATCGGTGAACTCCTCGTGATAAGAATCATATTTAGACGGATCCTGGTTCATTAAAGATTCCAATTTTCTTAAGTCAGATTCAAAATCAAACTCATCGTCCTCATCCCCCGGTGGGATTGGATCGATGTGAGCGAGTTCATCGGCGAACTCCTCAAAAAGAGAATCAATATAAGAAGTGGTACTGCCACTACTTTGCTCTTCTGATTTTGATTCAACATCTGGAACGGATTTAGGCGGTTTTTCCTTAACATCTTCCAGGGGAAATAATGGTTCATTAAATTTCAAGATATCTTCCCCTGGATTACTATTGGTCTCAACAATTTCCGGCGAAATTGGAGTATTAACAGACAACACCTCGAACTCATCCCTCGAGATTTCACTTCCCTCAATCGGAGGAGAAGGATGGGAAGAGTCGGAAAGAACATAATCAATCATCTCTACATGATAAACCGTCTCCGGAGGTGGGACAAGAGGTGTGCTCTTAGAGCTAGCAATTTCCACCTTTTCCGTTGTGGTCTCCGAATCCGATTCATCATCATCAAGAATACTCTTAGTATTTGTAGCACAACACTCAAACCATTTGCTCGATCCAGGATTAATTTTCATGGCCTTGAGTTCAGCACGTTTTTCTGACATACTCTTGACCGTGAAGCTTGAAAGGTTTGGATCAACTTTTTTAGGAGCAATTACGGGATCGGACTTTTGATCAACCGTAGCGACATTGTATTTGTCGGTTTGAGGTTTCGAGTTCGGATTGATTTGAAACGTAACTTTTTCATTATCAACTCGCAAGGTAATCTCTTCATTATAAACATCAATCAACGCTCGCCCGGTTCTTAAGAATCCTCTCCCGAGAATGAGAGGAACTCGGGGATCGGCATCAAATTCGACAATCACAAAGTCTGCTGGAAAATGGAATTTTCCCACATTAACGTAGACGTCTTCGGCTATTCCAATTGGTCGAGTAATTGATCGATCTGCGAGCTCGAGAGTCATTCGAGTCGGAGTGAGAGCGGGGAGAGATAATTTTTCCCAGACGGACTTAGGCATTAGGTTAATGCTAGCGCCAAGATCGGCCAAGGCGAAACATTGAACCATCCCCGGAAAATTGCACGGAATAAGGAACTTTCCGGGATCTCCTAGCTTTTCTGGAAGCTTTTTGAGGAGAACCGCGGAACATTGTTCATTCAACGGGGTTGTTTTTGCCATCTCAAACAATTTATCTTTGTTACTCAACAAATTCTTCACCATCGATGCAAACTTCGGCATTAAGAGAGCAGCATCCGCAAAGCTAATTTCGAAACTCATATCTTGAAAGATTTGATAGAATCTCTCCATCTGATGCGTATTCTTATCATGGTGCTTTTGTTCATCAAGTCGCGACGGATACGGAAGTTTTATCTTAACGGGAACCTCTTGTTCAAAATCAACTTTCCCTTTTTCTTTTGACGATTGGACAACCGGAGGTTGGATGTCTTCGGTCCTTCCGTTATTAGTAGGAAGTGCCGTATCCGTTGTCACCTCGGTTTCACGGGCGACTACCTTGGGAGGAAGAGAAGAAGAGGTAGTCGGAGCCGTAGGTCCATCATAACAAACACCACTTCGTGTTGTGATCGCTTTAACGTCGCCCCTCGGGTTTGCGATCGTGTTGCTGGGTAGAAAAGTAGTACCCGAACCCGAGGGTTGATCATTTAAACGTTTCTTAATCTCACTCATTTCCTTAGTTAACAACTCTTGAGTTCTCATCAAATTTTGATTTTGAAGCATTAATTGTCGAAGAATCTCATCCGAGGGCGGCGGATTTGGAACAACATTTTGATTTTGATTAAAATTTTGCCCTCGGTTGTTGTTATTGAAACCTTGATTAGGAAAATTTCCTTGATTTTGATTCATGTTTCCTTGATTAGCATTGAAATTTCCATAAAAATTCCCTTGATTCTGATTTCCTTGAAAACCCTGGTTTTGATTTTGATTAAAACCATTGTTTTGAAAACCATTATTTGCACGATTTTGATTATTGTTCACTTGATTACGGTTTTGACCTTGATTTTGACTTTGGTTGTTGAATCCCGGTGGTGGTCCAAGGTAATTATTCGAACGGTAGCTAAGGAGATTATGGTCTCCTTGGGGTTGGTAACCGTTACCACCCTGATTTGCAGCATACACATTCTCGTAAGGAAAGGCACCGGTGGCCGGACACTCATAATACGGGTGTGGACCACCACATGTTTCACAAATCTGGTTTACAACATTAATTTGTTGAGGAGTTCTTTCTTTCATTAAAAGTCCCATTTGTTTAGTAAGAGTTAAAATAGCCTCATTAGTTTTGCTATTTTGATCAAGAACATGAGCCAAAACGTCGTCATTTGATTTGCTACTAGCACTCGAGACTTGAGTTTTGCTCCTAGAAGTCCTTACTCTAGCTTTATTCTCGATGATCGTAAAAGCTTCTTGCTGGTTCCGGGTCAACAAGTTTCCACCCGCAGCAGAATTGAGTGAATCTTGATCAGCATGACACAACCCATTATAGAAAGTATCAATCTGATGCAAGAGTGAAAACCCGTGATTTGGACATTTTTCCAACAACTCCTTAAATCTATCCCAAGCTTCGCTGAACGATTCATCGAAAGCTTGTTGGAATCGAAAGATTTGAGTGCGGAGATTAGAAGTTTTAGATGGCGGATAGAAATGATTCACAAACTTTGAAGCTAGATCACCCCAAGTGTAGATGGAATTTGGAGGTTCCTTTTCTAGCCAAGTCCGGGCCGCTCCTTTGAGGGAGAAAGGAAACAATTTCATTTTGATCACATCATATGGCACTTGGTTGATCTTAATTGTCTCAACTATATCCGTGAAGTTCCTGATGTGAATGTGAGGATCTTCACTCTCGAACCCATGGTAAGAGATATTAGTGATGAGGTTTAATAACCCGTGATTGATTTCAAATTGATTAGCAAGTATGTCGGGAATCACAATGGCCCTTCGCACACCATTAAATGGTGTTTGAAGTTGTTCCTCCATCGGACGGAGGTCGGGGCCCGGTTGTGCTCCTTGATTAGGCTCCACCGGAGGAGCGTGATTGTGTTGGTTGTTGGCCATTTCCTCAACGTTTGGGAAATGAGCACGGTGTGTGTGTCGAATTACCCTTTCGGGATTTGATAATGGAGAAATAAGATTTTGAGAAGATGAGCGGGTGTTCATACACCAAAAAGAAATCAAAAATGAAAATCAAAAATCTTTTTGTATTTTTGGTTGGGAATTATTTTTGGCTTTTTTAATATATTGAAAAACAAAATATTTTATTTTCTTTTTGGTAACCGTTACGTTAACCGTAACCGTTTCCTTTAAAACTACGCGCAGCGTGGCGGGAAGGCAAAGGTAGCTCCGAAGATGCTTAAAAACCCGCCTTCTTCAGCTCGACAATTTAATGTCAAGCTTCCTTAAACCCCGTGATTAGGTTGTAGAAATAAAGTAATCCGATAACGATTAATTACACGATTTGTTTTGTTGTTATTTGGAATGGTTTACAACCGCCCTCCTTCAACGGAAGACGGAGGATTTATTATTAATGGTGAAAACACTTTAGGAAAAGTGTTTTTTAATTATTATATTTTTGTATTTTTATTTTTTATAAAAAACAATAACTTCCAAGGAAGGATCTTCAAATCACAAAATCAACGGACGAAGTCGACGCACTCGTTTCAAGCCTTCCCCGGCAGCGGCGCCATTTTATTGATGTTCGTTTTTTATATTTTTATTTGTTCCAAAGAAATATTCGTGAGAATATTCCCCCGGGTCGTTCTCCCAACGAAGGTTTGACGGCGAATTTGTCGAATCGGTGTCGTGAAAATGTGAAGTGAATAAGTGACGTGAAAGATTATTATTTTTAGAATTGATTATACTATAATAAGAAAAATTAAAAACAATCTACGCTATTAAAATAAATGCACACGAAGAAAATTCAAATAAATGCAAATCCCGGGCTAATCCCGAGATTTATAAATCTATTAGCGAAATTATACTTAAAATAGAAATAAAAATAAAAATAAAATCTAAAGGACGAAAATGATTTTTAAAAAGAACTGATTTTATAAAAAGAAATTTAAGAAAATAAAGTTTTATAAAAAACAAGGGACTAAAAATGCAATTTAGGAAACTTTATTTAAACTAAAACTATTTAAAGCAAAAGACAAGGACCAAATTGTATTTTACTGAAACTTGTTTAATACACTAATATTTTTAAGCAAAAGACAAGGACCGGACTTGTAATTTTTGAAATTCTAATAAAACTAAAGGTGATTTGAAACAAAAACAAGGACCAAACTCGCAACACCTGAAACTAAAGGACTGATTTGAAAATTTTTTTAATAACTAAAAATGATTTACACAATCAAACCCAGGTTCGATTCCTGGTAATGACAAAATTCAAAACAAATACACAAAAAACAAATACACAATATCACTACTAAATATCACTACTCAAACAGCAATATCAAATATAGCAAATTCAAACAAGCTAACACCTTATCTAAACTACTTCAAACAGCAATATCAAGACAGATTAAGATCAAATATAGCAACTAGCAAGCAAGTATCAAAGATCTAAACTATTCTATACTAGAAATATTAAAATGGAGTAAAAATAAAAAGAGAAGCTCACAAATCAATTCCCCTCAGCAAGAACAGAGGAGATTTCCCAGAAGCCTATCTTTAAGATAGGCTAAGCTCTTCCCGGATTAGCTCAACTTATCAGAATTTCCACAGATCAATGATTCACAAACGCATTTGACTTTTGTTGACCGAAGGATGCTTTGAATGTTTCACAGCAATTACACTAATTCTAACTTACAATAAGCTAAAAAGCTTACATAAGCTGATCTTAGATGAAATTGGCTCACTGAAGCAGATTCGACTATATATATATATATATATATATATATATATATATATATATATATATATATATATATATATATATATATATATATATATTTTTTTTTTTTTTTTTTTTTTTTTTACAATGAACTGATATTTTAAAACTCAGTAAATTATCTAAAGACTGAAATCAATCTTTTAACTAAAGAGAATTCGTACTAACAATAACTTCAAAATTAAACTTGCTTTAAAATGTAAAAATTAAACATTAACAAAATGAGAATTCGGATAACACAAATAACCTCAAATTTAAACTTCATTATAAACTTAAAAATTACAATGATCGACTCGAATAAACATCAACTGAAAAATACAATCCGAATTAAAAGACTAGAATTCTAAAACTATTTCGATAGCATAACGATGCTAAAAACAAAATTACATACGAAAATGGGGAGAACCCTCCTCTATTTATAAGCCTCAACCGAACCTTCGGGTCTTTGCCACGCTGGCGATCCGCGTGAATATGTGCTTCTTTGAGAGCCCTCCATCACCCTTAGATCACCTTGCTTCTTCAATCCTTCTTTGCTAACCGTACGATCACAAAATGATGCGTGTTCGGACCAATGAGAGCCTGCCATGTGTCCCCGTGTGTGCTAGTTCGCTCTGACAAGGCCTGACAAGTGTACGAAAGGACCCAATTACCCTTAATTGTGGTAATTAAAGAGTGGGTAAATTTTAGGGTTCATGGTTGGGGGAAAAAGGGAAAGTTTGGGGATCGGGTATTTCTTTTGTGGAAGAGATAAGAGAGAATGAAGTGTGAGGTGTGGTTGTTTTTTATTTTATCTCTTTTTTTTAACTTTGACCGAAAACTTTGACCGAGGGTTTTATTTTAGAAACATGGATCGGGTTTAAGGGGATAGGTGGACCGGTTATAGTTTTAAGTGGATTGGGCTATGTTAAATATTGAGGTGAGTGGGCTAGATCGGTGTGGTAAGGTGGAATAAGGTGTGGGATAGTTAAAGTGTTTGGGCCGGGTTTGGTTTAGGATAAAAGTATTGATCCGGTTAGAAGGATTTTAAAGAGTTAAAGGAATTTAGTTTTAAAGGACCACTAATATAATTTCTGGATTTTTCAAGGACTGGTCTTGCCATTTTTTCAAAGTTGAATCCAAGGGCTAATGTTGACGACTTCAGATAGATGGAGGACCTCGGATGCCTTTTTGATCATTTTCTTTGTTCCCGGTTCCGGTTCTGAGCCTTTCCGCATCTCGTGCTCGTTTTCTTGATTTTCTTGTGTCTTTTGTCAATTTTCACGATATCCATCCCTGCACATGCAAAAACACAAAAACACAATATCTTTTGGCGTTTTGGTCGGGTTTTTGGTTATTTTGGTCCGGTTTTGGTCTAGAAATGGTATGTGTTTAAGCACATACCAACATGCAACATGTCTTACCTCACAGACTTCAAAAAATTTGATGGAGGATATGTTACCTTTGGGGGAGGAATCAAAGGAAAGATTACTGGTAAAGGTACAATCAAAACCAGTAAATTAGATTTTGAAAATGTGTACTTTGTGAAAGAACTTCAGTTTAATCTCCTTAGTGTCTCACAAATGTGTGACAAAAAGAACAATGTTCTATTTACTGACAATGAATGTATGGTTCTTTCTTCTGATTTTAAAATGCCTGATGAAAGTCAGATTCTTCTTAAAATCCCAAAAAGGAACAATATGTATAGTGTTGATTTAAAGAACATTGATCCTAAGGAGAGTTTAACTTGTTTAGTAGCAAAAGCCTCATTGGATGAATCTATGCTTTGGCATAGAAGGCTTGGTCATGTAAACTTTAAAACAATCAATACAATTGCAAAATATGATTTGGTTAGAGGTTTACCCAAAAAGATTTTTCAAAATGACCAAACCTGTGTTGATTGTCAAAAAGGCAAACAACATAGAGCTTCTTGTAAGCCCAAGACCCATAACTCAATTTCTCAAGCTTTGTATATGCTTCATATGGATCTTTTTGGTCCTACTAATGTGAGTAGCTTGAATGGTAAAAAATATTGTCTTGTAGTTACTGATGATTACAGCAGATTTTCTTGGGTTTTCTTTTTAAGATCTAAGCATGAAACTAGTGAGATTCTTAAATCTTATATAACTGAGGTAGAAAACCAAGCTGATAAGAAAGTAAAAGTAATTAGATGTGACAATGGGACAGAATTCAAGAATAGGGTTATGGATGAATTTTGCAAAGAAAAATGAATAAAAAGAGAATTTAGTGTAGCTAGAACCCCACAGCAAAATGGAGTAGCAGAAAGGAAAAATAGAACACTCATAGAGGCTGCTAGAATAATGTTAGTAGACTCTAAGTTACCTATTTCATTTTGGGCTGAAGCAGTAGGTACTGCTTGTTATGTGCAGAACAGGGTTCTTGTGATAAAACCACATAAAAAGACTCCTTATTAACTTTTCTTTGGTAGAACACCATCTTTAAGTTTTATGAGACCTTTTGGATGTCATGTCACTATTCTCAATACCAAAGATCATCTAGGAAAGTTTGAAGGAAAAGCTGATGAAGGCTTTTTGATAGGGTATTCTTTGCAAAGTAAGGCCTATAGAGTGTATAATAGTTGCACTAGGCTAGTGGAAGAAAATTTGCACATAGAGTTTCAAGAGAAACTAGCAAATGTTAAAGGAATTGGGCCAGATTAGATGTTTGACATTGATAGGCTTTCAGAATCTATGAATTATGTGCCTGTTGCAGGTACAAATACTAATGATAATGCAGGTTTTGAAGACAATGTTGAAACACCTAAAGATCAAGATTATATCTGGATGCCAATTTGGAAAGGATTGGATTTATCTTCAAGTCATGAAGAACCTTCAAATACAACAAATGGAGGTACTGAAGATGATCATGGAACTCAGGGTCAAGAGAATCAAGAAAGTAGTGCAAATGACAATGGTACTGCTAGTTCACCAGATGGTACTGCCAGTTCACAAATTGGTACTGCTGAACCATTAAATGTTCAATCAGATGATTCTTTACCAGAAGAAGTGGGGATTGGCAATCTTCCATTTACCTATGAAGTTCCTACAACACACAACACAAGAATTCTCAAAGATCACTCCACTGATGATGTGATTGGTAGCATTGATTCTGGTGTTAGAACAAGATCTCAAGTCTTGACTTCAGACCAAGAAGGGTTTATCTCATCTATCTATGAAGAAAAGAATCATGAAGTTGCCAACATATACCTGTTTTCATGTTTTCTTTCACAGATTGAACCCAAAAACATTAACAAAGCCTTAGATGATGCAAGTTGGGTTGAAGCAATGCAAGAAGAACTTCTTCAATTCAAGCTTCAGAAGGTTTGGAAATTGGTTGATTTGCCCAAAGGTCACTGGGCAATTGGAACCAAATGGGTGTTCAGAAACAAGAAAGATGAAAGGGGGATAGTGATCAGAAATAAAGCAAGATTGGTGGCCCAAGGGTATACTCAAGAAGAAGGGGTGGATTATGAAGAGGTTTTTGCTCCAGTTGCAAGACTTGAAGCAATTAGGCTATTCTTGGCCTATGCTTCTTTCATAGGCTTCACTGTTTATCAAATGGATGTTAAGAGTGCCTTCTTATATGGTACTATTGGATAAGAAGTGTATGTTTCTCAACCTCCAGGCTTCATTGATGCAGAGTATCCAGACAAGGTGTATAGGGTTACCAAGGCTCTTTATGGTCTACACCAAGCTCCTAGGGCATGGTATGAAACATTGGCTTTCTATCTATTAGAAAATGGATTCCAAAGAGGCAAGATTGATCCAACTTTGTTCATCAAAAGAACCAAGAAAGACATCTTGCTGGTGCAAATTTATGTTGATGACATTATCTTTGGATCCACAAACCAAGACTTGTATGTAGAGTTTGAAAAACTTATGCATAGTAAGTTTGAAATGAGTTCCGTGGGGGAACTTACTTTCTTTCTGGGTCTCCAAGTAAAACAATCAAATGAAGGCATATTTATCAGCCAAGATAAGTATGTAGCAGAGATCCTAAGGAAATTTCAGTTTGCTGATTCTAAGGTTGCAAGTACACCAATGGATTCAGAAAAAGGGTTACTCAAGGATGCTGAAGGTGAAGATGTGGATTTGCACAATTATAGATCAATGATTGGGTCCTTGATGTACCTTACATCATCAAGACCAGATATCATGTTCTCAGTATGTGTGTGTGCAAGGTTTCAAGTACATCCCAAAGTTTCTCATCTCACAGCAGTCAAAAGGATCTTTAGATATCTCAAGGGTCAACCTAGGTTGGGTCTATGGTATCCAAGGGAATCATCTTTTGACTTGGTGGCTTATTCTGATAGTGACTATGCTGGTGCAACTCTAGACAGAAAATCCACAACTGGTGGATGTCAATTTCTTGGTTGCAGACTCATATCTTGGCAATGCAAGAAGCAAACAATTGTGGCCAACTCTACAACTGAAGCAGAATATGTTGCTGGTGCAAGTTGTTGTGGGCAAGTCCTTTGGATCCAAAATCAAATGCTTGACTATGGGTGGTACAATTTTCTTAACACTATTATTTACATTGACAATAGCAGTACTATTTGTATCATTAAAAATCCAGTTCAACACTCAAAAACAAAACACATTGAAATAAGACACCATTTCATAAGAGATTGCAATGAGAAAAGGTTAATACAAGTTGTCAAAATAGATTCTGAAAAGAATTATGCAGACCTTCTCACCAAAGATTTTGATTTAGGTAGATTCAAATACCTAGTAGGAGGTATTGGAATGATTAATCTTTGAAAAACATGTGTTTTTGTACATAAAATAACTGGTATTGGCTTTTAAACATGGTACTGCTAGTTTGTCAAAAGGTACTGTCAGTTCATAAATGGTCCTGCTAGTATAAAGTTTGCTCTGTTTTGTTCATCTTGATAATTAAATATTTACAATGCTATAAAACAAGTGCTTTGCACTTTGTTCTTTTGCTCTGCAACTAACAAATTTCAGGTGGATAACAAAACAAGAGATCTTCCAATAAAAAGGGGAAATATAAGTTATTTATATCTCAGGGGAGGTAACACTCTCAGGGGAGGAAATAATAGCCCAGCATGAAAGAAAAACCAACATATGGAAGGAGAAGAAAAGAGCATACAAGATGATGTAGAGGTTGAAAATGATTAGAATAGATCAAATATTCAGAAGGGATGAAGCATTCCTAAAGGAGAAAGTTCTATCTAGATCAAACTAAGGAAAGTTTCAACACAAAGGCATGCTAATAGATGATTTCACTTGTTGAACCAAGCATCCAAGATACACAACATCATTGCCTCTTACAATTCCTCCATCCAAGGAAATTGCACCATCTTTCAGGTCAATATGGAATTGGTATTCAGTTCACCAAGTTTTACAAACTTAAGAGCTGTCTAGTCCATAAGCAAACGGCTTTTGGTAAAGACACATCAAATCCGTTGATGGTTGATAGTTTACCAAAAACTATATGGTATTTAACTAACCATACTTAACAGTAAATAGTTGACTAGTCCATAAGCAAACGGCTTTTGGTAAAGACAAATCAAATCCGTTGATAGCTGATAGTTTGCTAAAAACTATAAGGGATTTTTGCTAAAATTTCAAAGAGACTGCCAAGTAAAATTTTATTTCAAAGGTACTGGTAGTTCAAATTTTGGTACTGGTAGAGTAAAAAGGTACTGCTAGATAGCCGTTGAGCCTGTCAGTAAAAATTATAGCCGTTGGGCCTGGTAGTTACAATTAGCCGTTGGGGTAATTTTGTATATTACTGATGTTATATTATATTATATTTCTCATATAAAAGATCTTTTAACCGCCTCTTCATTTACTTATTATACATTTTCTTATTGTCGGTTAAAAGTAAATCACTCATAATATCTTTCATCAGTCCTTATCACAATTAACTCTCATCTTTCATCTTCTACCAGTACCACCAACTAATCCCACAATCTTAATCAAGTTTTTCATTAATTTTCACCATGGCTGTTCTAACTTTTGTTAAACGTCACAATCAGTTAGCATTTTTGGAAAAGTCTGAGGATAATGCTTCTTTTCATCAAATAGTGGACTTTCTAAATGAGTCTTACATCAGGTTTGCTTTACTTGTAAACCCCACTATTTATGAATCTCAAATTTTGCAATTTTGGAAAACGGCTAAAATTGAAACTTTTGAAAATGATGACCAAAGATTAAAAGCCAAAGTGGATGGCAAAACCTTGACTCTTACCGAGTCATCCATTCGAAGACATCTTCATTTGGATGATTCAGATGGTATTAGTCAGTTGCCTGATACTGAAATTTTTGAAAATTTGGAAAGAATGGGGTATAATGCTGATTCTACAAAACTCACCTTTCTTAAAAAGCATTTTACTCCACAATGGAGATTTTTTATCCATACAATCCTTCATTGTTTAAGCCAAAAGAAAACCTCTTGGGAGCAATTCAGTGGTAACATGGCTACTGCTCTCATTTGCTTGGCAACAAACAGAAAATTCAATTTTTCCAAACATATTTTTGAAGGATTGGTTAAAAATGTGGATAGCCAAACAAAGTTTTTGATGTATCCAAGATTTATTCAATGCATCATTACAAAATCAAAACATTTGTTACTTCCCCCACACTCTATTTATGAAACACCAAAACTTTCACACAAGGTGTTTTCAAACATGAAAATTGGTTTCAATGGGGAAGAAATACCACTTTTTGATGAAATGTTACCACAACATGCTGAAGAACCAACACCATCATCTGAATCACCATCATCAAGTTCTTCACCTGGTTACATCTCACCAACTCATCTTACATCACCAATCCCTACACCAGTACCATCAGCAACACCACCAACACCATCACATCATGTATCACCATCCCAATCACCTCAGACAGTGAAAGAACTAAAAGAGAAGGTGAAGCTCTTAGAAAATGCTCTTAAAAGTCAGAACACAAAATTTTCTGAGATCAACATCAAGTTAGTTAAGAGGGTTAAGAAATTGGAGAATGAAGTGAAGATGCTAAAGGGTAAAAGATCTTCAAAGTTGGTACTATCTAGTTCTTCTAGATCAGATACTGAAAGGTTGGGTCACTCTTCCAAAAAGGGGAGGATGGATAGTTCAGAAGATGAAGAGGAGGCTCAATTTCATTTTCATGAAGGAACTCATGTTTATGATGAAGAGCCTGCTGGTGCAGAGCAAGAGCCTGCTAGTTCAAAAGAGCCTGCTAGGATTGAGAGGCTTTTGGCTATGGACTACAAAGGTACTGCTGATCATGTGTACAAAAGAAAGGGGGACTTAGAGCCTCAAGGGGATTTGTTTGTTCAGGGGAGGTTATTTATTGCTGATGAGCAATCTACTGCTCCATCTCAAGAACCTACACCAAAAGATAAGGGCAAGAGCATTATGGTTGAAGATGAACCTAAGCCCAAAAAGTTGAAGAGAACAGAGCAAGTTCAGATGGCTCTAGATGAAGAAGTCTCCAAAAGGCTTCATGAAGAAGAAGTGCAGAAAGCATTTGAAGCTTCAAGACTGCTTGCAGAAATGCAAGAGCAAAAAGATGCTGCTCAAACTCTTCTTGACACTCAAGTTGCTCAGGAAACCTTTGATGCACAGATGCAATGGATTATTTCCAATGACCCAATTGTGAGAGGTCCAGCAGCAATAATTATAGATGACAAGAATCTCAACTCTGAAGAGAAAACAGCAGAGCTTGAATCTTTTATCAACAAAAAGTATAAAGAAGCAGCTCTGGCTGATATTTTTGAAAAGATGCATGAAAGCCAGAAAAGAGGTTTTAAGGTGGGCTCATCTCAGAAAGATCAAGTGACTTTCATGAAGAGATTTCTAAGAGGTCAAGCCAATTGGACTGAATATTAACTGAAGAAGAAATCTGCTGATGAAATCTACTTCCTTTATCTAAATGCCTACAAGAGTCTTTACTACAAGATCCCATCTGATGCAAAGCCTTCAATGAAAAAGAAAGATGCTCAACAGAAGAAAGAAGCAAAATTGGATTCAGAGCAAGTAAGTAAAATGTTAATTACTTTGCCAACAATTATACATGCTGATCCAATTAGGTCTAGACACCCTATTATTGATTGGGAAATTCACCATGATAGATCAGGAAAGTCATGGAAAATAACTAAGGTTGGGGGACAAACTGCTATCTTCAAGAATTTTGAAAATCTGATTAGAGCATGTGATAGAGCTGACTTAGAAGAATTGTGGAATCTAGTTCAAATTAGGCTAGACACAAATTCTAGCACTGATGTTAAGGAACAAGAACTTTGGGTAGAGTTCAATAGGATGTATGATCCTAATCCAAAAGATGTTCATTGGAAGTTTCCATATCATGATCCTTCAACAACATGGGAATTTCTAAGCCTTAGCAGTATTCATCATCTTTTTACACAAAGTGGGATTGAGCTCTTTATGTTGGCTGAAAAAGAGTATCCACTTAGCTATGAAGTTCTTACAACCATGATTTCAAAGAGGTTGAGATGTGATAAAGATGAAGAAAAGTCAGAAGTTGTTCAAAGTTTGCTGATGAGCATTTTTGAGCAATGTGAAAGAAAAAGGAAGAACAGAGAGTAAAGGTTTTGGAAGAGTTCCCTCAGATCCTCAAGGTATGTATTTTATTCATAAGAAACTTGTGTATTTTAAAGGAAATAACAAGTTTAGGGGAGGATTGTTGGGAATAAAATGTTCAAGTCAAAGAGCCTGCTGGATGATGTATTGAGCCTGCCAGTTGATTTTGAAGAAGTTGAAGATGTACTAACAGTACCTTCTGGGTAGGAAGGTACTGCTAGTTAAAGAAGGTCCTGCCAAGTTGATAGATATTTATTTGTAGATATTTGTTGTATTATTAGTCTTTGTACAAAGTAATACGTTAAGTAGAAGTAGTTCAGTCTTCCATATTGTGCAGAAGAATATACAGAGTAGTTTACATTGGAAGTTGTAATTAATAGTAGGCTAGAAAAGTCCAAGTATCTTATTATATTGTGCAACTTGACAACATGTAAAAGGGTTCCTTATCCTATAAAAGGAACCCTTAGTCACCTTTTTAGAAAGCTCTTTCCAACTAACAACCTGAACAAACAAAAATCTCTCTAGTAACTTAGTTACAAATTCACAAATCCTTAACAAACCAAAGATTCAAGGTTACTTTGTAATCCTGGTGATAGTTAGATCATCCGTATTATTTCATCAATAATATTGAATTGTTTTATGTTACTAAAGTTATGTTCATTGTTCATTATAACTCTCGTTTACATACTCATCACCTTTGTGTTCTTTTAAGTGTGTTATAGTAAATTCCGCGTACTACATCACATTCATTCATAAATATCTCAAACACATTATTAAGATTCACATCCCAAGTGTTTGTATAATCCTTCACAACATGAAACCTAACCAACTCTTTGGACCTTGCTTTAACAACTATATTACACCTATATTTGCCAAAAGTTGGGCTTAAATAAGCTCAGCTTATATAAAAGCTTATTGAGGCAGTTTTGCTTCTAATTTTCAACTTATGAACTTAGAACCTCAAAACAACTCAAAACATCTTAACACCTATCAGCAACTACTTGATTACTCTTAATTAGGCTCAATCTAAACTAGACAAATGGAGAATGAACAGTAATGATGGGTTTTTACCCGTTTGACCCAAAAAAGCCAAACACCCCTTAAAATTCACTGATTGGATTTTAACACTGAATACTACTAAATTAACCAAGGATTCTGACTTATTGATGTTTCACTAACTTGGTTTAACTATATAGAGCAACTTTTTAATAGGAAATAAGCACTACAATAAGTTGTATCTTATTTTGACTATTATGGCCTTTTTCAAGGTTTTTAAGCTAAATAAAGACAAGGGCTATTTTAAACTGATAATTAACAACTAAAAAGAAATATTAAACTAAGATAAGCAAATAAAATCAGGAAATAAGCAGGAATTAAGCAAATGGACAGTAGAACATGAAAATTGGAAATTGCTTACAACTGTTGGAGACTATGAAACTAAAGAACTATGAACAGAACACAACTAGCTTGTCAATGACAAGCTAGAAAACCCAATTCAGCTTTTCTTGATGGCTTATCTCACCAGAACTGCTTATTTGGTCTTTCTTTGACTTTTGTTGACTTTCTTCATTTTTTTGAATTTAGAACAGCTGTGACCAATATAAGCTTACAAAAAGCTATAATAAGCTTGTATAAGCTTATAGTAAGGGTAAGGAGGCTTTGTGGTGATTCTTAACAACTGAATAGCTTAATACAATTTAACAGTCACACTAGAAACTTGGAAACATGGAACTTTCATTAATTTGGAAAATTAGTACAATGATAACATTAAACAGACTGAAAATAACTTGGAATTATAACTGAAGATTGAAATTTATAAAACTTAAAAAATAAAGATACAATACGATTAAGATAAATTAACTACTTGCCTCAATAGGCTTACAAAGAGTTCTATTTATACTAAACTAAAGTGGGATAAGCTTCTTATCTTCTTCTGATCATCCTTTGACCTTTGGATTAGTGTGAAATCATCTCAGCCATTGAAACCGATTTTTGGCGCCAAAATTGAGATAGTGGAAAAATCCACTATCTCTGATAACTTGAAATAGGGAAGAAGCAATAAATGCCCCTTGGCTTGTTAGGTGGAGTGGGATAGGAGAAAGGGTGAGGTGATGGGAGGTATTGCAGGGATAAGGTGGGCGATGGTGGTATGGTTTTGGTGGGGTGGATGGTATAGAAGAAAGGTTTGACCGAAGTCAAACCTTTTGGGTTAACTAAGGGATCGGGTTTGGGTAATTGGGTGGATTGGGTTTATTATTTTTGATTGGGCTTGGGTAAGTGTATGGTGTGGGCTGGGTTGGATTTAATTTAGGGTTGGGTTGGATTTAATTTAGCAGCTGGGTTTTGTGAATTAGGATTTAGAATTAGATTAGGTTTATCTTTAAGGGACCATTGTTGTAAATTCTGAAAATCCAAGGACTTAAGCTGCCAAAAATCAAAACTATTTCCAGGGACCACTTGTGTCATTTTGGTATTTTGGGGGTTGACTTTGACTTTGTCTTTGACTTTCGTCTTCACTTGATCAAATGTACAATTGTTGTCGAGTCGATCCAAAATATTCGTTTTCGCTCCGTTTTCAATCCTTCAGTACCTGAAACACATAAAACACAAACCAAGGATATCTGCAGTATAATTCAGGTGTTTTAGGTCATTTTAGTGTCTATTATGAGTATAAAATGATGAGTATTTACACACTCATCATTAGTCAAA